>JAFLJL010002045.1:5000-22500 GCA_018398815.1 Conus ventricosus
GACATGTCCAGTGTGTCGTTGATGTCCTAATGCCCGACATGTCCAACGTGTCGATGATGTCTGAACTGCCCGGACATGTCCCGTAAGTCGTTGATGTCCTAACTGCCCGACATGTCAGTGTGTCGTGTTGTCTAACTGCAAGAGTGTCCTGTTTTGTCGGTGGTGCTGAACTGCCCGACATGATCACGTATGTCGTTGATGTTCCTAATGGCCCGACATGTCAGTGTGTCGTGATGTTAACTGCCCGACCTGTCCAGTGTGTCGTTGATGTCTAACCTGCCCGACATATCCAGTGTGTCGTTGATGTTCTAACTGCGCCCGAATGTCCAGTGTGTCGTGTTGTCCTAACTGCCCGATTGTCGTGTGTCGTTGAATGTCCTAATGCCCGAATGTCCAGTTTGTCGTTGATGTCTTAACTGCCCGGGACATGTCCAGTGTGTCGTTGATGTCCTAACATGTCGACAGGTTCCAGTGTGTCCGTTGGATGTCCTAACTGCCCAAAATGTTCAGTGTGTCGTTGATTGTCCTAACTGCCCGACTTTGTCAGTGGTCGTTGTTGTTCCTAACTAGAGACATGTCCAGTGTGTCGTGATTGTCTTATGGCCCGACATGTCCAGTGTGTCGTGGATGTCCTAAACTGCCCGAATATCCCGTGTGTCGTTGATGTCTATATGCGACATGTCCAGTGTGTCGTTTGATGTCCTATACTGCCCGACATGTCCACTGTTCGTTGGTTTGTCTGAACTGCCGACATGTCCAGTTTGTCGTTGATGCCCTAACTGCCGCATATCCAGCGTGTCTGTTGTTGTCCTAACTGCCCGACATGTCCAGTGTGTCGTGTGTCTAACTGCCCGACATGTCCAGGGGTCGTTTGATGCTCTAATGCCCGACATATCCAGTGTGTGTTGATGATGTCTCCTAACTGCGACATGTCCAGTGTGTCTTGATGTCCTAAACTGCCCGACATGTCCAGTGAGGTCGTTGATGGTCCTAACTGCCGACATGTTCAGTTTGTCGTTGAGGTCCTAACTGCCCGATATGTCCAGTGTGTCGTTGATTTCCTAACTGCCCGATGTCCAGTGTGTCGTTGTGTCTATCTGCCGACATGTTCTGTGTTGTCGTTTGATGTCCTAAACTGCGACAATATCCAGTGTGTCGTTTGATGTCCTAACTGCCCGACATGTCAGTGTGTCGGGACTACGTCTCTGTCCCACCAAAGTGAATCATTGTAACAAACCGGTGTCACGTGCTGAAATGACTCCAAACCAAACTCACTTCCCTAGCAGAAAACGGTACTTTCCCCCCCCCACCCCCCTCTCTCTCTCTCCACACACACACACACACACCACAACACAAACCACACACACACACACTCACCACACACACACTACACACACATTAGCTCTCCCATGGGGTGTTCAATCCGAATGACCGCATCCTAAAAAAGACCCCTCAACCCTCTTCACATTCTCATGTGTCTAAGATGAATGCTGTCTATTTCAGTGGTGGGGTGGAAACATATGACATGAACAAACATATATTTCTATATCACAGCAAACTCTCGTGCTTCAGCGAAAGAGGAGAAGAAAGAAGAAGAGAAAGATAAGTAGAAGAAGAGACGGAGAAGAAAGAAGAAGAGAAGAAGAAGAAGAAGAAGAAGAGGAGGAGGAGGAGGAGGAGGAGGAGGAGGAGGAGAGAGAGAGAGAGAAGAGGAGTGGGACGAGAGGAGAGCGAGAGACAGGAAGAGAGAGAGAGAGCGAGAGAGAGTGAGGATGAGGAGAGAGAGAGAGAGAGAGAGAGATGAGATGAGAGAGAGAGTGTCATTACCCCTACAGAAACATATGCAGTGCAGATCGGAAAAAAAACACTCTAAAAAGATTAAAAAACCTGTCAAAAATAAGTGATTTACAGGCAATCACTCTCTCTCTCTCTCTCTCTCTCTCTCTCTCTCTCTCTCTCTCTCTGTCTATCTCTCTCTCTCTCTTTCTCTCTTCTCCATCTCTCTCTCTCTCTCTCTCTCTCTCTTCTCTCTCAGGGGTCAGTGTCTGTGTGCAGTGTCACAAACAGGTGCCGGTTCAGAAGGGTTATTGTTTAATGCATATACCTTGATGTAGTGCATGTATGATATCATCTTATTTTTAAAATGGTTCTTTTCTCTGTGTCTTTCTTTCAGTCATGTTGGCCTGTCAAATTGTGACTGACTTGATCTATTCCCTGTCTCTGTCTCTCTGTCTCTGTCTCTCGCTGTATGGCTCTCTCTTCTTATTCTCTCTCCCTCTTTCTTTCATTCTCTCACGCAAAGGCTAGGTTTCTATTTTCTTAACCTCCAATATTGCTGTATGTGAGGAAGAAGCACTATCCATTGGATAGTGGCAAAGTGTATACCTTGTAGGAATAGCGTACTGTGGAGAGAGGAGAGAGAGGAGAGAACGGAGAGAATGAGAGAGAGAGGAGCGAGAGAGAGAGAGAGAGTGAGGGAGGGAGGGAGAGCGAGAGAGAGGAGAGAGAGAGAGATGATGAGAGGAGAGAGGAGCGAGACGAGAGGAGAGACGTGAGAGTGAGAGGAGAGGAGAGTGAGAGTGCGAAGCGAGCGAGGAGGAGAGGGTTTTGATGAGCGAGAGGAGTAGAGAGAGGGAGGTGAGCACCACATATGGTATGGACCCCCCCCCACCCAACAGGGGATAGAGAGAGAGCGGGAGAGAGAGAGAGAGAGAGAGGTGAGAGGGGCGAGATGATGGAGGCGAGGCGGAGCGGAGAGTGAGAGAGAGAGAGGGTAGAGGAGGATGAAGGAAGAGAAATTGAGCGGAGAGGAGGAGAACGAGGAGAGAAGAGCTGAGGAGAGGAGAAGAGGATGAGAGGGAGACGATGAGAGGGACGGAGAGGGAAGGGAGGGAGAGAGAGGAGAGAGAGAGGGTGGGAGGGGAGGAGGGAGGGGAGGGGGAGGGAGTGGGGAGAGATGAGAGGTGAGGGAGGGAGGGAGGTGAGGGAGGTGAGAGAGGGGGGGGGGGGAGAGGAGAGGGTGAGAGAGTAGAGAGAGTGAGAGAGAGAGAGGGAGAGGAGAGGGGGAGAAGGAGAGAAAGAGGGAGGAGAGGAGGAGAGGACGAGAGGAGAGAGAGAGAAAGAGAGGAGAGAGGAGAGGGAGATTTGAGAGGAGAGGAGAGGTGAGAGGAGAGAGAGAGAGGGTGAAGAGGAGATGGAGAGAAGAGAGGGAATTAGGGTGGGAGGAGGGTGGAGGGAGGGGATGAGAGAGAGAGAGAGGAGAGAGAGATGAGGATATGACTGAGGACAGTAGAGGAGAGGAGATGAGAGTGAAGAGGGAGAGAGAGAGAGAGAGAGTGAGAGCGAGAGAGGTGAGAGATCAAGAGAGAGGAGTGAGAGAGAGAGAGAATAGGAGAGAGAGAGGGGACAAGAGAGAGACTGGGAGGGAGAGAGGGGGAGAGTGGAGAGAGAGAGAGTAAGAGAGAAGGGAGAGATGAGGAGAGGAAGAGACGAGAGAGAGGAGAGAGGGGAGAGCGAGGAGGTGGGAGAGATGAGGAGCGAGGAGAGGAGTTAGAGAGAGTTGAGAGTGAGAGGAGAGGGAGGTGAGAGGAGAGAGAGAAAGAGAGGGAGAGGTGATGGAGTGAGAGCGGAGAGGAGGAGATGAAGAGAGCGCGAAGAGGAGGGGAGAGAGAGAGGGAAGAGAAGGAGAGAGGGAGACGAGAGGAGTGAGGAGGAGGAGGAGATAGGGGAGGGGAAGAAGCGAGAGACGAGGGGGAGAGAGAGGGAGAGAGGGGTGAGATGAGGATGAGGGACGAGAGAGAGCGGATGCGAGAGGGAGAGAGGAGGAGAGAGAGAGAGAGAGAGAGAGAGAGAGAGGGGAGAGAGCAGAGAGGGGAGCGAGGAGAGAGGAGAGAGAGAGAGAGAGAGAGGAGGGAGGAGAGAGAGAGAGAGGAGAGAGGTGAGAGGGAGTGGAGGGGGAGAGGAGAAGGAGGAAGAGGGGAGAGTGAGGAGGAGCGAGGAGAGAGAGGAGTGGGGGAGAGACGAGCGACGGAGCCAGCGTGAGAGGAGAGAGAGGAGAGGAGAGAGTGAGAGAGAGAGAGGAGGATGGAGAGAGAGGAGAGTGGAGAGAGAGGAGAGAGGAGAGAGAAAGAAGAGAGGAGAGAGGAAGAGAGAGCGAGGGCGGGGGGATGAGAGCGAGAGGAGAGAGGAGGATTGGGAGTGGGGAGAGGCGAGAGAGGAGGAGGAGGGATGAGGAGGAGAGGAGAGAGAGGAGGATGGAGAGAGGGAGAGAGGAGAGAGAGCGAGAGAGAGAGAGAGCGAGCGGAGAGCGAGCGAGAGAGTATGGAGAGCGAGGAGAGAAGTGAGTGGAGAATGGTAGAGTGAAGTGAGAGAGAGAGAGGAGAGGAGGGGGGAGAGGGAGGTGAGGGAAGAGCGTGGAGAGAGAGAGAGAGAGAGATGAGAGAGAGAGAGAGTGCAGGAGAGGAGAGGAAGAGAGAAGAGAGGGACCCGAGGAGGAGGTGGGGAGAGAGGAGAGCGAGGAGGGGAGAGTGGAGGAAGAGGATGGGTGTGGAGGGGGAGGAGGAGGAGGAGAGGGGAGAGAGGAAGAAGAGAGGTGAAGGGAGAAGGACGTCGAGGTGTGAAGGAGAGATGAGAGGAGTGTCTGAGATGAGAGAGAGAGAGGAGGAGTGCCGAGGAGGGAGGGATTTTACGGAGTGAGGTTGAGGAGGGAGGGTGGGGGGGGAGAGAGAGAAGGAGGGGGAAGGGAAGAAGAGGGAGGAGAGAGAGGAGGGAGAGGAGGGAGAGAGATAGAGTGAGAAGCGAGAGGTGGGGGTGAGCGAGAGGCGTGTTCGGAAAGTGAGGATGGAGGAGCGAGGGTGAGGAGAGGTGTGGCAGACGAGCGTTGCAGGAATATGGGGGAGCGGTAGAGAGCCAGAGGAGTAGCAAGTAGCGAGAGTTTGAGAGAGGGAGAGCTGAGACGAAGCGAGGCGAGGGTGCTGAGGGTGAAGAGAGAGGAGGATGAGAGCGGGAGCGAGAGAGAAGGGGAGGGGAAGGAGATGGAGAGCAGGGAAGCGAGAGAGGAGAGAGAAGAGCAGTGTGATTGGTAGAGGAAGTGGTGGAGGAGGGAAGACATAGCGGAGATGGTTGAAAGGGGTGATAGGAGTTGAGGTGGGGAGCGACAAGGGAGAAGGGAGGGAGGGAGGAGGAGCAGGAGGTGAGCGAAGGGGGATGATGATGAGTGCGGAGAGAGGATAGAGAGGCGAGAAGCGTGGGAGCGGAGGAGCTAGCACGAGAGAGGTGGAGTCGTATGAGGAGAGAGCGAGGAAGGGGGAGCGACGAGAGGAAAGAGCAGGAGTGCCGGAGAGAATGAGGAGAGCGGAGGAGGAGAGTGAAGGTGTATCGGAGGAAGAGATTGTGAGGGTGATGTGCGTGAGAGCTGAGAGACCCGGCACGGATGAGGAGGAGGGAGCGAGGCAGAGAGAGAGGAGAGAGGAATGAGGAGCATGGGGGTGAGAGCGAGAGAGGGGGGATGTGAGAAGAGGAGTGTGGGAGAGGGGGGAGTGGAAGGCGCGAGATGAAATGAGAGAGGTGAGCGACGAGAGAGAGGAAGAGCGCGTTGGGAAGAAGATGGTGCGTAGAGGAGAGTGGAAGAGATGTGGAGAGAAATAGGGTGGGGGGGGTGAGAGAGCGAATGAGAGGTTGAAGAGATGAGAGAGGAGAGAGATGAGGGGGAGAATGAGCGAGAGGAGAGAGAGCAGAGAGGACAGGAGGAGAGAGAGAGGAGTGAGGAGGTGGGAGGTGAGGAGAGGAGTGAGGGGAGGAGATTGGGCGGAGAGAGGGAGAGAGGAGTTGTCCACACACGGAAGAGGGGAGAGGGGAGAGAGGTGATAAAGAAAGGAGCGAGGAAGAGAGAGAGAAGCGGGGGGAGAAGAGCGAGAGGAGAGAGAGCGAGAGCGGAGTGGAAGAGAGAAGAGGTGGAGAGGAGAGAGGAGAGGGAAGGGAAGCGAGAGCGGGAGGAGAGTGAGGGGGTTGGAGAGAGGAGAGAGAGGAGCGAGAGAAGAGAAGAGTGAGGAGAGGAGTGAGCGAGAGAGAGGAGAGGAGGGAGGAGATGAGATGAGAGAGTAAGGAGTGAGAGAGAGATGAGAGAGAGGAGAGTTGGGTTGGAGCGGGCGAGAGGAGAGAGAGCGGAAAGGAGGAGATTGTAGGACGGCTGAGGAGAGGGAGGCGGAGAGAGGAGGACAGGAGGAGAGGAGTGTGGAGAGGAGGAGAGATGTGAGAGTTTGACATGAGAGAGAGGAAGACGTGTGTGAGAGGGGGAGAGGGAGAGGAGGAGGAGGGGAGGGAGGGAGGAAGAGGAGATTTGGAGAAAGAAGAGAGAGTGGAGAGAAAGGGATGAGGAGAAGAGAGTGAGGATTGAGGAAGGAGAAGCGAACGATGTAGAAAGAGACGGGAGTGGAGAGGAGGAACGAGTAGATCGAAATGAGCGAGAGGAATGTGAGCGAGAGAGAGAGGTGAAGAGAGGGAGGGAAGTGCGTCAGCGAGCAGGGAGGAAGAGGATGGAGAGATGGAGGTGCAAAAGGGGCTAAGAGGGGAGGAGACAGAGAGGAGGTGATTGAGCGGAGAGAGTGTGATAGCAGAAGAGAGGGGAGGGAGAGGGGAAGGATGGAGCGCGAGATGGACGACGCGAGAGGAGGTGAGAAGAGGATTGAGATGAGAGCTAAGGAGAGGAGAGAGTGGATGATGCGATTTAGAGTGCGAGCGAGAGAGGCTGGATCGGAGATCGATGAGGGGGAAGAGGAGGAGGGAGAGCGAGGAGAGGAGAGAGAGCATGAATGGAGTTTGAGATGGGGAGAGCATGAGCGAAGCATGGATGGGAGGCGTTGAGGGCAGAGGCCGCGGGAGGGAAGATTGCAATTTAACTAGGGAGAGAGCGCGGCGAGAGAGAGGCGGAAGAGAGGTGAGAAGGCGGACGAGTAGGCGAGAGCCTGAGAGAGGAGATGATGAGAGGATGAGCGAGAGAGAGGTGACGAGGAGAGGAGGAGCAGAGAGAGAGAGGAGAGGGAGGAGAGGTAGATGAGGGAAGAGAGAGGAGAGGGGGAGGAAGAGAGAGGGAAAGGAGTGAGAGAAGAAGGTTAGATGGTTTTGGAATTGAGGAGAGAGAGAAGAGAGGGAGAGAGAGATGCCGCGAAGAGAAGAGAGGAGATGAGAGAGAAGGTAGAGGAGGTAAGAGAGATGGATGTGAAGAGGAGGAGTCGATCGAGAGCGGAGAGTGGAAAGATGAGGAGAGAGAGAGAGAGGATAGGAGGGGAGAGGGGAGAGAGAGGAGAGACAGAGATGAGGAGAGAGATAGATGGGAGAGGTGAGAGTGGAAGGGTTGAGAGGGGGGGAGAAGAGGAGAGAGAGAGTGAGAGATGAGTAGAGAGAGCTGAGGAGAAGAGAGAGAAGAGGGAGAGATGAGGGAGACGGAGAGAGAGATGGCGAGATGGAGGAGGATGGATGTAGGTGAGAGGCGAGGGTGAGTCGAATAGAGGATGAGAGAGAGGAGGGTCGTGAGAAGAGGAGAGAAGAGGTGAGAGAGGGTAGAGAAGGTGGAGAAAGTGAGGAGGATGAGAGGAAAGTCGAGATGGATGTGATGAGAGAGGAGGGGGGAACGAGAGAGAGGAGATTAGAGTTGAGACGGTAAGGAGAGCGATGAGGGAGGGAGATTCCCGAGATGGAGAGAGAGAGAGAGAGGGAGAGAGAAGAGAGAGAAGAGGAGTCGGGAGAGGAGAGAGTGGAGCAGGAGAGAAGGGGGAGGGGAGAGAGAGGAGAACGGCGACAGAGAGGTCGAGAGGAGGAGGGTGAGGAGTAGATGGGATGAAGACGAGAGAGGAGAGAGAGGAGAGAGTGGAGTAGAGGAAGCCCGAGGAGAGAGAAGAGGGGAGTGAGCTGTAGGAGATGGAGGAAGAAGGAGAGCGGAGAGAGTCGGAGTGGTGAGTGAGGGGTGAGATTGAGAAGAGAGTGGAGAGAGAGAGAGGGGAGAGAGGAGGGAGATACAGGAGATGAAAGTAAGAGTGAGGAGGGGGGAGAAGGGAAGTTGAGAGGAGAGTGAGAGAGGAGGGAGGAGGAAGGAGAAAGGAGGCGAGGGGAGAGAGAGGAGAGAGGGGTGCGAGGAGAGATGAGAGCGGAGAGGAGGAGAGAGAGAGCGAGGAGAGAGAGAGAGGGAGAAGATGGTGAGAGGAGCGGGAGAAGATGGTGGGGATGAGAGAGCTGGAGAGAGAAGAGAAGAGCGAAGGAGAGAGAAAGATTGAGGATTGAGGTGGGGGTGTGAGAGAGAGAGAGGGAGCGAGCAGCTCCCCTGGAGAGAGGGTTGAGGAGAATGTGAGTTGATGAGGTGGGGAGAGCGGATAGACGTAGACGTGTGGGGAGAGAAGGTGGAGTGGGAGCGAGTGGAGATGGAGGAGGGGGAGCTAGGGGGAGGGAGGAGGAGAAGAGGGATGGAGACGGAGGGAGAGAGGGTGAGGCTGGGACGGTGAAGTGAGGGGTGTGGACGAGAGAGCTGAAATGCTGGCGCGGGGAGCGGTGAGTGGGAGGAGCGAGGAGAGATGCGAGGGAGATGGAGGTAGAATGAGAAGGAGAGAGAGAGAGAGAAGAAGATAAGGGGAAGGGAGGAGGGAGAGATGGGCTTTGCGTCGAAATCCTGGCGAATGCGCTGCAAGCGTATGCGAGCGACCGCAGAGAGAGATGAGAGGTGAATAGCGAGAGAGGATGGGAAGAGTAGCGAGCGGAGTGGAAGAGAGAAGGAGGAAGAGGATGCGCGTGCGAGCTGCGCGCTGAGAGCCATCCTGAGAGAGAGAGAAGCTGAGGGGAGAAGTGGAAGAGTGAGAAAGATGCAGAAGGAAAGCGAGGAGGAATGAGACGAGAGAGCGAGGGGAGGAGAGAGGCGAGAAGGTAAGAGAGAGTTACTGGGAGAACGAATTCGAGGGGCGATGGAGGTGAGGAGGGTATGAGGTCCGTGTAGGAGTGAGCGCGAGCGAGGGAGGGATAGAGAGAGAGAGAGGGGTGGTAGAGAGAATGGAGCAGGTCGGAGCTGAGAGAGAGAGAGGGGGAGGGTGAGAGAGAGCAGAGAGATGAGGGAGCGAGAGAGAGTAGCTGAGCGGAGAGGCGAGGAGAGAGAGAGAGAGAGAGAGAGAGAGAGAGAGAGAGAGAGCGAGCGATGAGGCGAGAGAGAGAGAGAGGAGAGAGAGAGAGAGAGAAGAGAGGAGTGAGAGAGAGGAGGGGGTGAACAGGGGCAGGGAGTAGGAGAGGTGCAGGAAGTACGTGAATAAGAATGTATGATTGATGAAAATATATGATAACGTTTTAACACAAAAAACCAAAATCACAGACACACACACCACACACAACACACACACACCAACACACACACATATATTTTTTCTCTTCTCTCTTTCTTCTTTTTGGGACCAACACAACACACACAACAAACACAAACATCACTCTTTCTCTCTTTCTCTTTTTTTTTCTTCGCTCCTCTCTTTTCTCTCTTTCTCTTGGGACACCACACCCACAACAACCCACACCACACAACAACACAACTAACAACACAATCACATCAACCTCTGAAATTAATTTGCAATCACTTCGCTAATTGCAACCGAAACAAACAAAAATGCGGTGTAATTATGACTCCCATCAATGAACCAGAACAAAAGATATCGAAGGCCTTGTGTGACAATCAGTTCCCGTTTAAAACGCTATTGTTCTGTAGTAATATCTGTGTGTGCTTCCCCACCTCCCTCTTCCCCTCCATCATCTTCTTTCTGCCAGCGTTCCTGGCTGTCATGGATTGAACGACAGGACAAGTTCACATGGGGACTGAAGACAGGCAAAGTCATGTTGAAGATAGGACAAGTCCCCTGATGACGAAGGACAATGTTCAGCATGTTGAACGACAGGACAAGTCCATGTTGAACGAAGGGAAAGTTCAGTGGTTGGAACGGAAGGACAGTCCAGTTGTTGACGACGACAAGTCCATGATGAACGACAGGACATTCATGTTGGCACGGACAAGTCCAGCTGTTGACGACAGGACAATTCCCTGTTGGACGACAGGACAGTCCAGCATGTTGAACGATGGACATTCATGTTGGAGCAGGACAAGTCCAGGCATGGTTGTACGCAGGACAAGTCCCATGATGAAACGAAAAGACAAAGCCACATGATGATCGAAAGGACAATTCATGTTGGACGCAGGGACAATTCCATGTTGGACGACCGGAAAGTCATGTTGACGAGGACAATCCCTGAAGAACGAAAGACAAGTCCACATGATGAAGAAAGAACAATTCCATGTTGGACGACAGGACAGTCATGATGAAGAAGGACAAGACTGATGACCGAAGGAAAGGCATGTAGAAAGACAGGACACTGTCCCTGTTGAAACGACGGACAAGTCCATGTTGGACGATGTCCACTGTCCGTGGAAAACTGTCTCAAAACCTTTCACTTCTGTGTTCCCAAGCCTTCCCCTTCTTTGTTCCAAAACCTTTCCTTTTTGTTCCCAACCTTTCCCTTCTTGTGTTCCAAACCCCTTTCCCCTTCTTTGTTGCAAAAACCCTTTCTTCTTTGTTCCCAAACCCCTTCATTCTTCTACTGTTATCAATATCCGTTACTTCGTATGGTATCGCATTGTACGCAGACAAAACGCCGGACGTGCTCGGGAATCTTCTTCTCTCTTTATCTCTCTCCTCTTCTCTCTCTCTCTCTATCTTCTTTAATTTATTACGATAGATTTAGGCTGGGAATTTCTCTGAGTGGCTTTCCACGCTTCCCGATACAAAAACGTTATTTTCAACGATTTAATTTGCTTTATGTCTAAAGTGCGAAGAGGTGGGAGGTTGATTTTGTTTCTCGTTATGCCCAGCTCTTAAACAATCGAGAAACTTTAATAAGCCTAATATCTCGAACAATCCGTCACTGTTTAAACTGGTTTGCTAATGTCATCGACAAATGAAGATGTGCGTAGCTTTCTTTGTTTTTGTATAAAGGATTTTAATGAGAGATGTATGAATTCTTGAAAGGTACATGATACATTTATATTCTGTTTAATTGTATTTTGAATTGTTAGTATATCTTTACTCCGTTCATGTTCACATTCCCTTCTGATGGGCTGAGGCTATTATGAATAAAAATATCTTGAGTTTTAGTCTCTCTCTCTTTCTCTCTCTTCTTCTCTCTCTCTCTCTCTCTCTTCTCTCTTTCCCGTCTGTTTATGTTATCTATTATCTATCTATTATCTATCTATCTATCTTCTATGTAGAAGAAACTCGTGGAGGGGGCGTGGCTGCTGAGGTCTCAGTAGAGAATCCCCTTCAAGCAAGTGTTTGGCCCTTATCTCTGACATCTGGGGGGTTGGGCACCCCGGTTATGACTCCGGATTGTCCCTTGCTGCCCCCCCCCCCCTTTTTTCCCCATTTGGGACGAGCATGGTATGGTGATCGAACCATATGACCCTCTGGACATGCTCATTTTCTACTTTATGACTCGCGCTTTAACCACTGAGCCACAGGGACACCTGATATTTGTAGGAAATTAAGTTATTGAAGTTCATTTTGTTACTCATTGACCAGATCAGCTTGAACCTCCTCTCTGCCGCTTTGCATTGCTTTCAGGGTTGGTTTTTTTTTTCCCAGCAATGAGAGCTGTTTCATGGGCTGTATGCAGAGTTACAAATCCATAGTCAATTTCTGGCAGTGGAGGACTTGACCTGTTAGCTTCTCTCTAGGTGTTTGGCCAGATCAGCTTATTTCAGTCTTGTAGATTTTGAGCTTCTCATTCGTGTTTATATGGCACCGTGAGTACTCGATATGATCAGCTGTTTGGTTGACTTAGAGTGGACTACTATGTCTGGTTCATGCATTTGCTGATGATCTGGTGACTCTTTCATTCTGGAGGTCTGCAGTGCACTCCAGTAACTGCCCATCCACGGACCTTGCCTTGCATCGTTTCGAGTGGACTGTTGTTTGGCATTGTATGCTGCCTCTTGCGTGAAGAATGTTGCGGTGTGCTCTGGAATTCCTGATTCCCCCTTTTGTGGTGTTGGTACTAGCAGATTTCTTGTAACAATTTCTTTGAGCACTTGGTTGTGCTATGTGTACCTTCCTTGAGCAGGGCTACTTTACATGAGCTTATGAACATGTCCACTGTTTTGTTTTCATAGCAGTGTGGGGCATGCGGATCGTCTCTGTTTTCCACTTCACAGGTTTGCATTTGAGGGAGAAAGGTATATGCAGATCTGTGAATGAAGCTGATCCTTGAGGGGGCATGGCCCAAATGTCATTCCAAGTTTAGACTCTTTGGAGTGCTTTCTCCCACGTTGATCCATTGCCCTTGCTGGCTCTGCTGGATGCTTTTTGTGAGTTTTTTTGGTCTTCTTTTTTTCTAGTCCTGAATCATCTGTCTCTTTTGGGCTTTTCCTTTGGGCCTTTGACCACATTCAGTTTTGTAACCCCGTCCTTGTTGTTGGTCTGTGTGGGTCTGTATTTCTTGATCATGAGACTTTCTTTTTGCAGAATCCATCGCCCTCGTGAACTTTCCATTTTCTGCCTGTCTTCAGTGGGCTTGATTTGCTTCTACCACCTTGTCTCCTGAGTTCAGCATGCTTTGAAGTTGATCTTCCTCGCTTTGTATTCCTCAGGATGGATTTCTGTGGTGTTTCAGCTTTTGCTGGCGACAGTACAGGCGATGTCGTCAGACAGGGTGGGACACCAAGCCTTTCTTGTGAACTTGTTGATTTTGGTTTCCTATTGCCTCCACTGTGCTGGTTGCAGATGATCGTATATCATCAGAGGCATTGGAGGAGCTTTGGTATCAGCATGAACTGGCAGACACAGCCTTGTATTTGCAGGGAGCAACTGGGTCAATGGTCTCCCAAGTTCTTCCGCATCTGCTGGTTTCTTTTGCTTTTGTGTGTCTTCAGGTATCATCATCCCATCTTCAAGGCTCTTGACTGGTTCTTCTGTGATGTTGGAATGGCTGGTTGGCAACACGGAAGACACAGTTCGGCCATTTTCCTTTCCTCAGTGAGAGACTCCGTGATTTTCTTGGTTGAACTTCATTCTGGTGAGGCATCTATGTGTCCAAGCCCTCTCCAGGGCACATGGACGTTGACTCGTTCTTCTTGGTGAAATCACTGTGTGTTCATTCATGAAGCCTTGAGAGGAGGGCATCTTGTATCATCGCCCAAGGTCTGTTGTCTCGCGTTGTTTGTGCTGCTTTCAAGATGAGTTCCTTTGCCAGCACGAACAGTATCGGGGGAATTGCACAGCCATTGCAATGGCCCACTTCAAAGTTGATCCAATCAGTTGTGGCTCTTGGTAGAGAACGCAATGAGAAGCCATTGAAGTAATTCTTTGGCCATGTCGCGGATGTTCTTTGGCACTTGGATACATCTCAAGAGCCAATGTTATCTTTTGGGGACAGATATATGCGTTTGCAGATCAAGCCACACTACGTCCAGGTTCTATTTCTGTTTTTTTTGAATTTTTTGGATTGCGTCCCAGGATCATTGTGGGTTGTTCTACACAGCAGCCACGCCTGGGATGCCACTTTCTGTCTTCACATCCCAAGTACTTGTTGTCCATCAGGTACTTGGTCAGTTGCTGCATGACAGGAAGAAGATTTTCCCTTCGACGTTCCGTAGTGATATTGGCCTGAACTGGCTGATGTCACTTGCGTTTTTGCTTTTGGGGATGTTCACACCATCTGCGGATCCAATGGCGCTGATTCTTGGTTTCTTCCAAGGATGCAGCAGCTGTGGAGCCATCCGCTCTTGGGTCATTCTTGTTAAAGTTGGTTGATATTCGTTTTTTTGGGGGGCCCTGGTGATGAATTTGGCTCTGGCTTGTCGAACACTACTTGATTTCCGACCAACGTTGGAGGCTTGCCATTGAACTGCTTCTCAGGGTTGGTTTGGCCGCACCAGACTTGAATGTTCGTGCTGGTGCTTTGCTCGTGGACAGAGTTGTTTTCCTCAGATGCTGCTCAAGAAACTCCTTTGTCCACACTTAGGGTCCAGTTTTTTGGCTGCTCAAACAGTTGTTCTGGCAAACTGGAAGGGGGTCTCTGAAGACGGCTCTTGTGTCTTTTTTATTGCTTTCTCTTCTCGCAGATTTCCGCTTTGCTGAGGGCGCTGTTTTTTTCTTTCAGGTCGCTGTTCCCCAGTTTTCAAGCCTTGTTTTTCAGTGGCAGAGCAGTGCGGTCTTCATTTGCTTCTTGAGGTTGTTTTTTTGGCTCTGATCTTGTTCCTTTTTCTTGGCGTTCTGGGGTTATTTCTTTTCGAGGTGTTTTCTCTTTGGGTAGTTTTACTCATAGGCCGTTCTACATGTGGCTACCCAATGTCATATGTGGCTAGGTTTGTGTTCCAGGGTGTTTTCCCCTATCAGTGCATCGAGTTTAGGAGATTTTGCATCCAGTTTCTCCAATCTTCCGTTTCGTTTGTCGTGGCAGGTGAGTTCAGGCGCCTGATCGAGTAGCCTGCGCAAATTTCCTCTCCGAACAACAGCGTGGATGTCTTGGGCACTGTGGTTTAAAATAATGGCCTTGGCTTCCGAGTCGTATTGTGATGCAACCTTCACACACCCCATCTTTGTTTGTGATCTCATGCCACGAGTGGTTAGGATACGCTTTCCACAGACACTGATATTCATTTGGGTCCATTGTTCTAGTCGTTTGGGATTTGCGTGTGATTGGTTGAGCACGAATGGATTCATATTCTTCCCCCTTTCGGTGAATCTGGGAGATCTTTTCCTTATATTTTATGTAGCCACATGTTTAAGGCAAAGTGGGGAGCCAGCCCACAGAGCCCTTGGTTTGGTCTTTCCCAGTGTACTCTGGTCTTCGGACGTCTCGGCCTATTCGGAAGTCAATGGTTACCATGCATCAGTAGAATGAATTCGTTTTTTATTTGGGGAGAGCGTGGCAGCAGAGAGTCCTCTGAGAGAAGCCCCTTCAGCAAGTGTTTCGGCATTTTCCTGACCTCCTCTAGGGGGGTTGGCACACCCGGTTCCATGGACTCGGAGTCCCTCTGTGCCTTTTTTTTTCCCCCATTTTGGGACGAGCCTGGCTGGGATTGAAACATGACCTCATGGAATGCTCATTTTTACTTAATGATCGCGCTTTATCCATGAGCACAGGGATCTTGATATTTGTAGGGAAATTAAGCCTTATGAAAGTTCACTTTTGTTCCTCCGTGACCAGATTCAGCTTGAAACCTCTCTGCCGCTTCGCCATTGCTTTCAGGGCTTGGTTTTTCTTCCCTGCATTGGAGAAGCGTTTATGCGGCTGGTATGAGACGTTCCACAAATCAACTAGCTCATTTCTGCGGTGAGGACTTAGACTGATAGCCTTCTCTCTTCAGCTGTTTGCCAATCGCCATACCTTTCAGGTCTGTAGATTTGAGCTTCCTCATCTGTTTCATATTATGGCACCGTGAGGCTCGATCAGGATCTGCTGTTGGTTGAATTAGAGTGATACTAGTTGTGTCTCATGCACTTCTTCGCTGATGATCTCTGGGTGACTCTGTGCAGGGGAGGATTGCAGTGCACTCCCAGTCATTGCCCATCAGCAGATCGGCCTGCATGTTTCGAGTGGCACTGTTGTTCTTGGCATGATTTGCTGCTTTGCGTGTGAAGAATGTTGGGGTGACTTTTGGAGTCCTGATTCTCCTTTTGGTGGTGTTGGTCTAGCCCTGGACTAACTTGTTACATACTATGAGGCACTTGGTTGTGCTCCTTAGTTAATCCTTGGAGCCAGGGTACTTTACATGAGCTTAGAACATGCTCCATGTTGTTTTTATGGCGAGGGGGCCTGCAGGATTGTTGTTTTCCCACATTACATTACCCTTCTATTCTAATCTATCTATTATCTATTATTATCAATCTATCTATCTATCTATCTATCTATTATCTATCTATTCTCTATCTATCTATCTATCTCTTCTTCTCTCTTTCTGAGCATGTATATATGTTATGTTGTATGTATGATGTATGTATGTATGTTTGTATGTATGTATGTATGTTGTATGTATGTATGTATGTTGTATGTATCTACACAAAAATTGCAAACCTCATGGTTGTGGAAAAGAAATAAGAAAGAAGAAGAGAGATAAGAAGAAGAAAGAAGAAGAAGAAGACGAAGAGGTGTAGAAAGAAGAAGAACAAGAAGAACAAGGAGATGAAGAGAGGAGGAGGAGGAGGAGGAGGAGGGGGAGGAGGAGGAGGAGGGGAGAGGAGGAGGAAGCGGAGAAGAAGAAGAAGAGAAGAAAGAAGAAGAGAAGAAGAACAACAACAAAACAACAGCAACAAACCGCAACACAAGGGAGACAAAACACAACAAAACAACAACCCGAGGAAACAAGAAAGAAAGAAGGTAAGGTAATGTTGTTATAGCCAGCCGACTTCACAAAGGGCATGTCAGGGCTGTCACGCTTGCACAGTCCCCTATATGTCAATCATTCACACAACCTTTAAAATAGATTTAAAATCACACCAAATTTTGTTTTAATCATTCACTGTACACTTCAGATCAGATGGAAAAATGTTCATTCTTTCAGAAATACAAAGATCAATATGGTGGAAATCTCTGACAAGGTTTTTATGGAATTGCTGTTAAAATGTTTGTTACGACATGCAATTCTCTGAAGTCTTGAAAGAATATGTTTCATTGTGTGTTTGTTGACATGGAATTGCACCCACTGAGCTTCTTCACTCTCATAAAGGTACGAATGAGTAAAATACGAATTTTCATTGTGAGCCGGCATAAAACGTTTCTCTTTGCACACAGATGCAGATGAGAAGAACTTTTCAGTGTTTGGCGGATTGGAAAAGTTGTTATCCGTCTGTGCACTCCTGACCTCTGTCAGAGTTCGAAATATCAGATGAAGAAGAAGAACAGAACAAGAACAACAAGTAGAAAATAAACAAGACAAGAAAACAAGGGAAGGAAAACTTCAAAGGAGAGATAGGAGGAGGAGGAGCAGGAGGAGGAGGGGAGGAGGAGGAGGAAGGAGGAGGGAGGAGGAGGAGGAGGAGAGGAGGAGAAGAAGAGAAAGAAAAGAAGAAGAAGAAGAAGAAGAAGAATGACGAGGAAGAAGATGATGATGATATGAGATGATGATGATGATGATGGATGATGAAGATGATGATTTGATGATGTTGATGAAGAACAACGACTAAGATGTGATGATGGTTAATGTTTATGGTGTGATGATGTGATCTCTTCTCTTTCCTCTCTCTCTCTCCTTCTCTCTCCTCTCTCTCTCTCTCTCCTCTCTCTCTCTCTCTCTCTCTCTCTCTCCTCTCTCTCCTCTCTCTCTCTCTCTCCTTTCTCTCTCCTCTCTCTCTTTCATCGCTTTCTCTGTCTCTCTTTCTCTGTCTCTCTGTGTCTGTCTGTCTGTTTGTCTGCTCTCTCTCTCTTCTCTCGCTTTCTCCCTCTCTCCCTCTACCCCCTCTCTCCACACCCTCCCCCTCTCCCCTTACCATTT
>JAFLJL010002045.1:27500-37500 GCA_018398815.1 Conus ventricosus
CAATCGTGGTTCAGAGGAAAAGTGTCGGACAGTCATGAAGGATGGAGCCACAGAAACTATGATGGAAGGATGGAATGTGAAAGTGTGGGACTGAGAGAGAGAGAGAGAGAGAGAGAGAGAGAAGAGAGAGAGAGAGAGAGAGAGAGAGAGAGAGAGAGAGAGAGAGAAGGACTGAGGAGAGAGCAAAGGGAGAGAGAAAGGGTAAATGAGTTGAGAAGAGAGAAAGAGTGGAATGAAGAAAGGAAGAGAGAAAGAAAGAAAGCAACTGAGCAGATTACAAAGATGATGAGCGCCAGCAGGAATGACAGTGGGGATGAAAGTGCTGAGAGAGAGAGTGAGGCAGGAGAAGGAAGTGTATGTGAGAGTGAAAATCTGATGGCAAGTGAAACACACAACACAGAAACACGTGTCAGCCCGCTCCCAAATTCAGACAGTAACCATGTGCTTACACAGGTCACCGCACACACATCCATAAACCATAACAAACCCAAGTACCAATCAGAATCCTTCTGGGACCCACCGGGGTCAAGGTCTGGCGCAGATGCGGCGCGCGGGGCGGCAGGCGACACAACACCATACCCGCGGCGCGGACAGACAAGTGGTCACACGTGGTAAACAGGGTCAAGATAGAGTTAGCCAAGTAAGGGGGAAAGGGAGAGGGAGTATAAGGGTGGGGGTGGAGACGGAGCGGATGGACTGAACGCCAGGGCACCGGGTTCGCGGCAAACAACTCTGGACAAAACAGTGCAGATCCACCGCAGTAGTACAGCGTTGACGGACAGTGAGGAGGGGGGCAGAGCTAGTGGGGAGGAGGGAGAGACGGGAGGACAATGCAAAATAAACAAAACTTTACATTCACACACCAGTAGCACGAAGGCACCCAGTAAAACAACCACTAGTACACACACGAATCCAACTGCGAAGGAAGGAAAAAGTAAGAAATGAAGGGTAGGCCACGTCCGTACACAGGGATCACAGATTACACGAACTCAAGAGAACAACGAAAAGACACCAGAATACGACATGAACGTGGGAACGAGAGAGGGCGAGAGTGGGAATGAAAGAAGGAAGGAAGACGAGAGTGGAAAAAGAAACCTATCCTTTGTATGTTGGAATGTGGGGGATTATTAGATAAATTATCGGAACCGGACTTTTTAGAATTTATCACATCTTTTGATCTGTGCTGTTTAACAGAAACATTTACTTCTAAATTTTTCGATTTCGCATTAAAATTCCAGGATTTTTTGCAATTACATTGTCCAGCGGTCAAATTTACTAGAATGGGAAGACCCTCAGGGGCAACAATCCTGCTGATAAAAAAAGAGTTATCTGAATATGTCCAACTGATAAATACTGATATGGAAAATGTACTCTGTGTGAAGTTAATGAAAAGCCTATTGCATTGTGAAAAAGACATTTTGTTTTTAGGTACATATGTACATCCAGTAGATAGTCGATATTATTCTGACAAAGATTACTCATGCACACTAGAACTAATTAAACAATACATATTTGCACAAACAGAACAAGGAAATAATTTCCATTACATTATTGGAGGAGATCTCAATGCTCATATTGGGGAATGGAGTTTAAGCATCGATGATGAAATTGAGATTACAGGAAGAGAGCAGGACGTGTATGCACGTAGGTCTTAAGATCCCCACACAAATGGTTTTGCAAGAAACTAATAGAATTTTGTTTAACATTTAATGTTACTCCACTAAATGGTCTTTGTATGGGAAAGTTCGACGATGCATACACGTTTTTTTTCCGAAAGGGGTAACAGTATTATAGATTATTATATATGTTCTGTTGAACTGTTAGAAAATGTGAACAAGTGTCAGATAGTAGAGAGAGTTGAAGCTCAGCATATGCCTATTATGATGGAATTACAAAGCACACTGTCTAACGCACAAGAGAACGAGGGCAAGAAATCTTACGTGAAGAAACTAAAGTGGGATCCACAAAACAACAACAGTATGTCCAGTTCATAGAATCGGAAGTGGCAAAACAAACAATGGCGCAAATAACAGAAGAAATAGAAAGAGATGTAGACACGAGTATAGATAGATTTAATAAGCTGTTAAAAGAGGCAGGGAAAGACATGTACAGAACAATAGGTATAGGAGGAAAATACAAGACTACAAGCAGCTGTATGATAAAAAATGCCAAATTAAAAAGAAAGAGCACAACAAGCACTCAATAGACTGACATGGACGAATAAGGATGAAAACCCAACCATTTATGAAGGAAGGAGAGAGGCTTACAGAAACAAAAGAGCAGTATACAAAGAAACAATTAGAGAAAAGAAAAAACAGTATAAAAAGGAAACATACGACACACTAGTACAAAATCGCAAGGACAGCCGAATGTTCTGGAGCACCATAAAAAGTGTTAGAAGGAAGAAGAACACATTACATCTATTAATATTGCACAGTGGAAAGCGCATTTTGAATCCACATGACACAGAAGTACTAAACGATAGAGAGGAAGGACCACAAGAAGAAGTGTTAAACGAAATTCATGTACAAGAATTAGACGAAGAGATAACCGAAAACGAAGTAAGATCAGCAACAGAAATTTTTTTTAAAAAGGCAAATCACCAGGCATTGATGAAATCCCTCCTGAATTTCTCAAAACTATATGACAAAATATAGTGCCATTCTTAACAAAGTTATTCAATAAGTTATATTAAGATAGTTACTTCCCCATAGAATGGTCTAGAGCGGTGATTATACCACTACACAAGAAGGGAGATAGACAGAATCCAGGAAACTATAGAGGAATATCCTTATTATGCATCATAAGCAAGATTTACACAGCAATATTAAACAGAAGACTATATGATTGGGCAGAAGCAGAAAATATAAAATTAGCAAAGAACAGGCAGGCTTTAGGAAAGGGTTCGCAACAGTAGACCATATTTTCACACTAACATTTATGATAAGTAACTGCCTATATGGCAGAAGAAGAAGTAAATTGTATGTAGCCTTCATTGATTATCAGAAAGCGTTTGATACAGTAAATAGAGAAAAACTTTGGAAATCCTACAGAAACACAAAATATCTACGAAGATGATTAACATGCTAAAAGCTATCTATAAAACAGTACAAGCATGCGTAAGACATGGACCTGAACTAACAGAATTCTTTGAATGTCACACAGGAGTGAAACAAGGGTGCTTACTGTCCCCCTAATCTTTTCATTACTAATTACAGAAGTTGCAGACAATGTCACAGCTAAAGGAAGACACGGTTATCAATTCTTACCCGGAAAGGCAGAAATATCTTCACTTCTATTCGCTGATGACATAGCGTTAATAGCAAGAACTCCAGTAGGTTTGCAAAACCAAATTAAGAACCTACAGGAAGCCTCGGACCGCATTGGACTAAAGGTTAATCTCCAAAAAACAAAAATCATGGTCTTTAGAAAGGGAGGATACCTTGGCAGACTAGAAAATGGTACTACAAAGGGAAAGAAATTGAGGTAGTAAACAGCTACAAATACTTAGGTTTCACTCTAACGACCAAACTCTCAGTAGATATTTCACTTTCAGAATATGCAGGAAGGGCGAAAGGGAAAATAGTGTGAACTAATGAAAACAATGTATAGTTTAGGACACTTAGATATAAATATATTTTTTAAGCTATTTGATACACAGGTCAAGCCACTGCTACTGTACGCAGCAGAAGTATGGGGTTTGACTCGTTATTCAGTGGTGGAAAATGTACATTTATTCGCATGTAAAAGATACATGGGGGTAGGGAAGAAAACGCCAAACAACTTAGTATACGGAGAACTAGGAAGATATCCGATGAGTATAGATAGTTCAATAAAAGCAATTAGATATTGGTTCAAATTAATGAAGATGACTCCAGACAGGATACCTAGACAAGCATATCAAAGAGAAAACACAGAAATTGACAAACCACAGAACTGGGTACTGGAAATTAAACGCTGCTTAGATATGTATGGCTTCTCTGAAGTTTGGTAGAATGAAGGTGTAGAAAACGAGCAAAGATTTATCATAACACTAAAACAAAGAGTCATAGATTGTTACAAACAGAACTGGCATAACAAAATAGCGAATAAAATTTCAAAATGGAGTGACTGATGGCGGTGAACGAAGTAAAATTTAGAAATAGAGTGTGTTTCTTACCGCCAATGACATTGACAAACAAAGCACATGACAAGACACGATGCATTTCAACCACTTGGGTCTTCTTCAGGCGAAAAAATAGATCACATTTAACATTTGGGACAGTACAAACAAAGAACGAAAAACGAAAAAAAAAAGAACGAAAAATGACTCATCTGTTGTTGTCCATGTGGTGGGGAGAATAGCCGGTAGGCGGAAATGACATGGGGGATTATGGGAGAGAAAAAGAGGGGGGGGGGGGGGGTTGCGTAGGGGGAGGTGTGTGTGTGTGTGTGATATGATAGGGTTGTGTGTCTAGTTTATTGGGATGGTGTGATATCTTTGTGATAGGTTGTGGTAATGGTGGATTGATAATAATGGTAAGGGGAAAAAAAAAAAGGGGGGGGGGGGGGGGGACTGAGGGGAAAAAAAAGAAAAAAAAGAAAGAAAAAGGGTTTGGGTGAATAAAATAAATGATTTCGTTGGGTGATGAAAGAGGTAGTGGTAGTTTGTGCGTGGGTAGTTGAGAAGGTGTGTGGGGTAATGTTAGGGAGGGAAGGGGATGGAAGATAAATGGGTGATAAGGTATGATCCCGGGAGGGGGAAGGAAGGGGGGGGGGGGGGGGGGAGGTGAAAAAAAAAAGGGGAGGGGGGGAGAGAATGGGGGTAGGAGGGAATTGTGTTTGTGGGGGGGGGGGGGGAGGAGGGGGCAAGAGAAGGAGAAACTCATATCCATCATCCACTATGGGGTGGGGGGTGGGGTGGGAGGTTCATATAAATGGTGTTGTTTAAAAAGTGAACAATGCTGTGGGATGATGTTCATTGCAACAGGTGAAATAATGTGTTGCCACACATTATTTCACCTGTTGCATGAACATCATCCCACAGCATTGTTCACTTTTAAAACAACACCATTTATATGAACCTCCCACCCCCACCCCCCTCCCCATAGTGGATGATGAGATATGAGCTCTCCTTCTCTTAGCCCCCCCCCCCCCCCCCCCCCCCCCCCACCCCCCCCCCCCCCCCCCCTAAACCCTCCCTCCCCCCCCCTTCCCCCCCCCCTTTTTTTACCCCCCCCCCCCCCTTTCCCCCATCTTTTTTTAAACACCCCAATTTTTTCATCCCCCCCCCCTAACTTTCCCCCCACCCCTTTCCCCAACACCCACGCACAACTACCACCCCTTTTTCCCCTTCACCAACGAAATCATTTTTTTAAAATTTAACCCCCAAACCCTTTTTTCCCCCTCTTTTCCCCCCCCCCCCCCCCCCCCTTTTTTTCCCCCACCTTATTACCCAACCACCATTACCCCCCATCAAAAAAAGGAATCCACACCCAAATTAAACTAGCCCCCAAAACCCTTAATACCACACCCCACCAACACCCCCCCTACGCCCCCCCCCCCCCCCTCCCTTTTTTTCCCCCAAAAACCCCCCAAAGTACCGCCCCCGGCACCCCCCACCACGGGGAAAAACAAACGGTGAGATTTTTCGTTCTTTTTTTTTTTTTTTTGGGTTCTTTTTTTTTACTGCCCCAAATTTTTAAAAGTGATTTAATTTTTCGCCGGAAAAAGACCCAAGGGGTTTTGAAATCCCTCGTTGCTTGTCATGTGCTTTTTTTGGGCAAGGGCCTTGGCGGTAAAAAACCCAAAACTCTTTTTCTAAAAAAAGCGAATGTGAACGTTTTTAAAAATATTTACGTTTAAAAAATTCCCACCAAACTGAAGGGTACTTTGGGCGCAACCCAAAAAATTGGGAAAAGTTCGGGAAAAAAGCATTGACAAGACTACAAATTAGGAAAAAAACAAAACTACTTTGGCAATAAAAATAATAAAATAATGAAGTTTATAACAACTTTCCCCCCTTCTGCCCAAACAGTAGAAACAGAAATGCACTTTTTTAAATGTGTGCCCAAAATTTACAAGAAAATTGCAAACCCAAAATAATTTTAAAAAACTTTAGTAATAAAAAAACCCCCAATCCCCCGGGAAAAAATTGTTTCAAAACGATAAATACTGAAACCATAAGGATTTTCCCCCAATTTTTTAATTTTCTATCCCTTTAAAAAACCAGAAAAACCCCTTAGGAAAATTTAATACTTTTTGGGAAAGAAAAAAAATTCAAAACAGAAAAAAAAAAAAATGTTACAACCCAAGGGGCCCTTTCAAATTTTTTTTGGTTGGGGTAAATTTTAAAATGTATTTTTGCGTACCCTGGGACGGGCCGGGGGCCCCCCCAATAAATGGCGCAGCGTAAAAGCGGGGCCCCTTTTCCCCTCGTTTTTCCGCTCTCTCTCTCTCCCCCTTTTCCCCTCCCTCCTCCTCCCTTCTCCCTCCCTCCTCCTCTCTTTTTCGCTCGTTATCCCCTCTACTCTCTTTCTCGCTTCCCTCCCTTCTCTTGCCGGGCTTCCGTTTTTGGGCTGTCGGTCTGTCGTCGGGTCTCTTTGGCTTCTCCCTTCCTTTCTTTTCTCGCATTCTCCTCTCTCTCTCCCCTCTTTTCCTCTCTCTCTCTCCCCCCTTCTCTCTCTCTCCCTCTCTCTCTCTCCGGGGCACCCCACCCTTTTCTCGCGGGTTTGGCCTCTTCCCTCTGTCCGTGGGTTGTGGCGGTCTGGGGGCGGCCCTTTCTCTCCTCCCGCATTCTTCTCTCTCGCTCGCTGCCCTCTCTCTATTCGGGGGCTCTGTTCTTCTCTCCTCTTCCCCCTCCCTTTTTTCCCCCTCCTTTCTCTCACCCCTTTTTCGGGCTGGGGGGGTCTTTCGGTCTGTCTGTCTGTCTCTCTCCTCTCTCTCCTCCCTCTCTCTACCACACACCACACCACACCCACACACCCCACACACACACACACCCCAAAACCCCACACGAAACCACCCCACCCAAAAGGGGCAGATTTTGTGTGGGGGGCACATACGTTTCGTGTTCAGAAGCCCTTGAAAAGATTTTTAATTGAGGGTGGGCAAAGGTTTTTAAAACACATTTTTAAAAACAACAGGTTTTTCTTTTCCCGGGGGTTCTCCCCGCTACCGGGGCCCCCCCCCCCCCCTCCCCCCTCCTTTCCTCAATCCTTTCTCTCTAAACCACCCCTCCCCCCTCCCCTCTCTCTTTTCTTTTCCTCTCTCTCTCCTTAGGGGCCGGCCTCAATCACCCTCACCCCCATTTCACCTTTGGGGGCCCGGGCGGTCTGTTCCCCCTCCCCCCCCCCCCTTCCCCCCTTTCTCCTCTCTTTTCTCCCTTTTCCTCCTTCTCTCTCTTCTCGGGTGTGTGCGTGGGTGGGGTGTGGTGGGGGGGTGTGTGTGTGTGAGTTTTGTGGGGTGTGGGTGTGGGGGGTTTTGGTGTGGTGTGGTGTGGGGGGGTGTGTTTTGTGTGTGTGGGTGTGGGGGTTGGGGGTGGGTGTCGGGTCACCTTTTCCCTTGATGAGAGCCAAATTTAGGAAATAGGGCAAAAATTTCTGGGCCCCAACCCCCCTGGGGTTTCTGTTGGTTGCCTGAATGTAAGGGCCCCCCCCCCCACTCCCCCTTTCATCCTCACCTCTCTCTCTCTAAATCTCTTCAAAAACCTCTCTCCATCCCCTCCCATTTCCCCCCTCCCCCCCCTTCTCTTCTGTCGTCTTCTTTCCCCCGTTTACCTCTCTTTCTCTGCAAAGAAACAACACACCCAAAACCCCCCCACCCCTCAACCAAACCCCACAAAACCACCCACCCACCACACACCACACCAACACCCAACCCCCCCAAACCCCCTTCCCAACCCCAACACCCACACCCACCCCACACACACACCACACACACAACACACTAAAAAACAACCCCACACACTAACACACCCCACAAAACACACACCCCACCACCACACACACACATACACACACATAAAAACCACCCACACATTTAAACACACAAACACACAAAACACACACACAGCCCACAAACCCACAAACACAAAACCCAACACACACCACAACCCCACCCACAACCCACAAAAACACACCACACACAAAACACACCTCTCTTTTTGACCCCCACAAAAACCACACAAACACCCCAAAAAACCCCCCACCACCCACCCACACCCACCCAAAATACACAACAGACACGTACACACCCCACACACACACAAAACACAAAACACACACCCCACAAAACACACAACACACACCAAAAAACCCACACCACACACACCCAACACACACAAAACACACACCCCACACACACACACAACACCCACCACACACACACCCCCCACACACAAAAGAAAGAGAGAAAAGAGGAGAGAGAGAGAGAGAGGAGAGAGAAAAGGGGGGGGGGAGAAGGGAGAGGAGGAGAGAGAGAGAGAGAGAGAGAGAGGGTCAGACGAGCCGACAGGGAAGTTTCACGGGCCCGTCCCGGGAGAGGGGTCAGAGGGTTGATATAGATCATACTTTGCTCTCCCTGTCGTCTGTCTGTCGTTGTCTATTATTATTTCTATTCTTATCATCTTTTTATCAAATCTATTACTATTTCTTCTATCCCCCCTTCAAAACCCAAACACCCACAGCCCACCCCCCCCCCCAAACACACACACACACAAACCCACACCAAAACACCCCAAACACACAAAACCACACAACCACACCCCACACAAAAACCCACACACAAACAGCGCGCGGCGTACGCACGACGCACCCCCCACACACGCAAACAAAACCACACCACAAAAACACCCACACACACACCAACAACACAAACACACCACACACACACCCACAAGAGAGAGAGAGAGGAGAGAGAAGGAGGGGAGAGAGGGAGGAGGGAGAGAGAAAGAGGAGGAGAGAGGAGGGGAGAGAGGGGTTTCGAAAACCCAGACATGCAATTTTTCACAGGCCAGTCCCTGTAGAGACGTCAGAGAGGTTATATGGGAACATACGTTGCATCTGCCTCGTCGGTCTGTCTTTTGGTCTGTCGGTCTGTCTATTATCTATCTATCTTTTCTATTATCCCCCTTAAAACCCGGTATTTCGCCTGTCATTTCCCTCGGGCTTGTCACCGTTTACTGCCTGTCTCCCTTTTCGTGGGTCTGTCTATATTTTCGGTCTGCCAAACCGTCGGGTGTGTGTTTGTCTGTCGGTTGTCTGTCGATATTTCTGTTCCTTTTCTTTTCTCCCCTCTCTCTCTCTCTCTCTCTCTCTCTCTCTCTCTCTCTCTCTCCCCTCTCTCTTTCTGGTCTCGGTCTCCCTTTCCTCCCCTTGGGCCCTCGGGTCTTTTTTTTCCCCTCCCCCCCCCTGCTCTTCTCTCTCTCCCTCTCTCTCTCTCTCTCTCTCCCTGACAAAATTTACACAGGAGCCAGACACAGACGACAGAGAAAAACGGGAATAAGGGAGAGAGAGAGAGAGAGGGGGAGAGGGGGGAAGGGGAGAGAGGAGGAAGCAAAGAGAGAGAGGGAGAGAGGAAGAAAGAAGAGAGAGAGCGGGGAGAGAGAGAGAGAGAGAGAAAAAGAGAGGGGAGGAGAGGGGAGAGGGGGGGGGGGAAGAGAGAGACGGGAGAGAGGAGGAGAGAGATAGAGAGGAGGAGGGAGAGAGAGAGAGAGGGGAAGGGAAAGGAGAGAGAGAGACGGACGGCCCACCGGAAACGAAGCCCGCGACAAAAGGGGGACGGACGAGGGCCACACAGAACAGAGAGAGACGGGTTAAAAGGGAAGACGGGGACGGGACGACGGAGACAGAGAGGGAAAAGGAGAAAGAGGGAGAGAGAGGGGAAAAGAGAGAGAGAGAGAGAGGGGGAAGGAGAGAGAGAGAGGGGAAGAGGGAGAAACAAAAGACAGGAGAGAGAGGGCGGGAGGGGGGGAGAGAGAGAGTTTAGTTGGGTTAGGGGAAGAGGGGGGAAAGACAAAAAG
>JAFLJL010002045.1:45000-60000 GCA_018398815.1 Conus ventricosus
TCGAAATGCGACCCCAAATGCCATGACAACTGTCCCGAAGAACAAAATCTTTCCTCGTTGTGGTGACAAATTTATCCACAATCGCTAAACTGGCTGGAAGCACCTGAAAAAGCATGAAACGCTTACTCTTTGCTTATTTCCTGACGAAATTCCGCAACCAGACACAACACACATTCGCCCCATCTCTCTTCAGCCGAAACAGGAAGAGCGACTTGGCTTTTCTACGTCATCAATCGGGAAAACCCCCCTTTTATCGAAATCGAGGCTCTCGTTCCTGTTTCGGCCTCTCGCTTTCCCAGTCCGCAGGAATGGGTGCTCTCACTGCAAGATGAGAGCACAGGCGGCTGATTCGGGGGTGGGTTTCGCAAAAACGCCAATACCAAAACCGTGTTGTTTGGTCAAAATAGATTTGTAAAAATGGGTTTGAGGGAAACCCCTTTAAAAAAATATGTCAAAATTTCCCCCTTTTTTCTTCGATCCAATATATATATATTTATATATTTATTTAATATTATATTTTATATATATATTTTATATATATATTTATTATATAATATATGTATGTATGTATGTCATGAGAACTTTCTCACTTCGTTTTTTTATTTTTTTCTCACTGTGTTAATTTTCTTCTAAAAAACTTTTCCCCCTACGTTTGAAACATTTTCGTAGATTACGTAAAATGCAACTCTAAAGGGAAGTAAAGTTCTCTTAAATTTTGTTATTTTTGAATTTTTCTGTCTTTTTTGGGTATGTGTTTGTTTCCCCCCTTTCTCTGTCAATGAATCTGAGAACATTTTGGAAATTTACTTTGAATTTGTCGGCATTTTCATTGCGGGAAATTTTATTTGTTGACCCAGTCTGTACTTTTTGTTGAAAATCATGAATTTAATTTGGGATTTTTGCTTGCTATTCCAAAAAAAAAAATTGCACATTTTTCAAGTTTTCTTTAAACCCGAAAAAGTCGCTTTTTAAATTTTAAAGTGAAAAATTCTTCCAAAACATTTTTGAACCAAAAAAAAAAATCCATGTTAACCCAACAATCGGTCGTTTTCCCATCCTGGTAAAAATGGTGTACAGTAATTGCATGCGAGGTTTTTGGTTTTTGTTGTTTTTTTGTTGCTTTGTTTAGAAACCTACTATTGGCTTTTACCTTAAAACAAAACCCCAAATGCCATAGTGTTTTTTATGAAAACAAATATCCTGCAGTTTTTTCATGTGTAGATGTTATAGGAATTTTAAAAATTTTCAATTTTTTTTTTTTTTTAAAAATTTAGTTTTCCATCAAAACTGCGAGGAAACAACCCCTCGCCCCTTGTTCCCATGGTGTAATCATGCTGTCGAAAAAGGGCGTTTGGTAAAGTTTTTATTTTCCCCTTATGCCGTCAAAAACATGAATAAACTTATTGCTGCCTCCCTAAATGCTCTTTGGGTTTTAAAAATTTCAATTTGGTGGAAAATTACGCAAAGACATTACATGTCATCGTTTGTTTTATGCATCGTTTGAAATTGTGTGTCCGGTTTGTCACGAGGCCACGACGTTCGACCCCCCTGGGGGGCGGTTTAAATTATTTGTTTTTGTCGTTGTGTTGTCGGTAGCCGCCCCTTAGGGGGTTTGTGGTGCGTTGCCCCGGTGGGGTTCAGTAAACTTCGGTTTGCTTTCTCTCCCTCTTTTTAATTCCCCGCCCCTGTATTCATCCGCAAGTTCACGGGTGGCCCGGGCCCCCTTTTCTCGAACTTTCTTCTTCGGCCTCTCGCCCGTCTTTTTACCGCGACGTGCTTGTTTTTTTTGTTTGAAATATTCACTTGTGACGCAGCTGGCATGTTGGCCGCCCTTGTGGGGAGGTTAGCTCTTACTCGAGCGGAAAAGTTCTGGGGGCGCCTGCTCAGCCTGGTTTTTACCTTTCGTCGAGGTCAGTCAGTATCTCAATTCTGCGTCGGCCTTTTGGAGAGGGAATCATTTCTTCTGTTCGCATCTTGCCTTGCCTCTCGCTGGGAAGAGGGTAGGGGTCCTTTGGCCCGCCTTTCGGGGTCACCCCGGGTGCGGTAAGCTCAGTTTGGGTTTGTTTGTTTTGATTTGCGTTTTTAGCCGGTTGTCTTCGCTTTTTTTTTTTCTTTTGTTTTGAAATTGTAAGAGAAATATTGTGTGAGACCCCTTTTTTCTTTTAATTCCCTCTTTAATGGCCATTCTTAAAATTATTTCCAAAATTTTTTCTGTTTATGTATCCCGGGGATGCGGTGCGGTGGGGAAAGGGGGGAGAACCTGGTGTTCAGGGTTTGGAAAATTTCTTTTTTCTCGCTTGCCCCCTGACTTTTGCCGGACTTTTTCCTTTGGCCCCCCCCCTCTGTTTGTGTGTGCAAGGAGAGCGGTTTTATGTTCACGAGCTGCGTGCGCATGATTTTTCGTTCGGATGCGTGGGGAGATTTGTGTTTTTTGAAAGTGTTTTTTAAAAAAAATGACAGTTTTGCCATTGAATTTTTTGCAAATGTGGTGGCAGTATTAAGCGGGTCGCGTGTTGATTTTTTTTTCCCCCCCGGGGAAAACGTTAAGCGTGGTGGGAAGGGTGAAGATAATTATATTTGTTTTTTAATGTTGATTTAATGCAGCTTTTACGATCGTGGAGAAGACTTATTCAAAAGGGGGTACTTGTGCGTTTTAAAACACTTCCCCTCGCCCTTTATGCGGTGGGGATAAGACTTGCAGCAATGGTCAGCGGTTGACGGCAGGGTTCCAGTACCCTTTTCCTTTCCTCCCTTTCCCTTTTCTTTTCCTCCTCTCCCACTCTCCTCCCCCCTACGTCCTCCCCCTCCCCGGGGGCTTCCTGGAGCACGAATGGGCCCGGGGCCCGTGTGGTCGAGGCACTTTGGCTGAGACCCGGCGGGTGGTGCCACGCGTGGTCGAGGCCACGCCTGGTCGGGCCCTGGACTGCTAGAAGAGCCCGCCCTCTTGGGACTGGCCGGCCGGGGACCCCCGTCCGGGAAACCTCAGTAACAGCTACGTTCCCCCCACCCCCCCCCTCCCCCCTCGGGACCGTTTTTCACTGCCCGCTTGGGAGTCGAGGGTGTCGGCTTTGGGCGACCCCCTGCGAGAACCAACCGGCTCGGAGCACTAGTGCGACAGGGTCCCTCCTGCGGACTGACAGGGGAGGGATGTGGACGCACTCCAGGGTGTGAGAAAGGATCGATACTGGAAATTTTTCTTTATAATTGTGTATTGTCATATGTGCTGGAATGCTGTAATTGTGATCGTGTACGTCGTATGGCGAAATATTTTTTTTATTAAACGTGCTGTTGTGGGTGGGGAGTGCTTGATTTTTGATTGTGCATGTTGGTGCGTTGGAGGGCTTGATCGTGATGTGCATGTTGTGTGCGTTGGAGTGCTTGATCGTGATTGTGCATGTTGTGTGCGTTGGAGTGCTTATTGTGATCGTGCTGGTGGTGTGTTGGAATGTTTATTTTGCTGGTGTGATAAATGGTGGTGTTGTATGTAATCTTTTATTGTGTGGTCTCTTGCGGAGCGTGTGAGGTCGTCACTCCCTTCACTCCACCTAGACGATCCTGTCGGGCGACCTCCAGGGGTCGGTCGTCGAGTTGTGGGGGGCTCGTCCGGGATGTGAAGGGCTCTGGCTGTCTCTCTCTCGTTTCGCAGAGTTCCTGTTTGTTTTGTCTGTTTTGTATTGTTTAGTCAGTTTGTCGTGTTTTTTTCGTGGGTGGTTGGCTGGGTGATCTAGAGTGAAGGGAGTCTTTTTTGGGGGCCTGAGGGAACATCGGCGTGATCGGGGGTCGAGGTGAGACCAAAAGGAGTCGACCGCTTCCAGACCTCCTTCCGCCCGGGTACCTCCGCGGTACGGCCGTAAGTCCTGCCCCCTGGTTTCCGCTCAGTCTTTCCCTTCCCGTTTTGTATTTAGCCAATTCTTGTTTTTTTCTTACCGGGTTGTTGAGTACAGGGGGGGTATGGACGTAGTGTTTTTTTTTCCCTTCGGATTCGTCTCTAGGTTTTTGTTTGTTTTTTTTTCTCGGCAGCCCACGACTGGCTCGTGCGTTAAAGGGGGTGTTGCCGGTGGGGCAGCGGACATGTTTTTGTTGTGTTTTTTTTTTTCGGTGAGCCCCACCGCACTGTTGCTCGTGCTGTAGAGCGCGGTGTTTTGCCAGAGGGGAGGGAAGCAGCCGTACTATTTCAATTCCCCTTTCCCTTTCCCCTTCCAGGTGTTTTTGTTTGGGAAATGTGCTTTTTCAAAGGACGCCGCAAATCCATGAAAAAACTGTCCCTAAGAAAAATTTTCTTTCCTGGGTTGTGGTGAAAAAAATTTTTTCCCACAATCGCCCTAAACTGGGGGGGAAAGCACCTAAAAAAGCGGGAAACGTTACTCTTTGCTTTTTTCCCGGGCGAAATTTCCGAAAACCAGCACAAACACATTCCCCCATTCTCTTCAGCCGAACGGGAAAGAGCGACTTGGGCTTTTACGTCACCCAATGGGGAAACCCCCCCTTTTTTTTATCAAAAACGGGGGCTCTCGTTCCTTTTTTTGGGGCCTTTCTCGTTTTTCCCTGTCCGCGGGAAAATGCTGCTCTCACGGGCAAGATGAGACCCACAGGCGGCTGATTGGGGGCTGGTTTCGAAAAATACGACCAATCCCAAAAAACCCGTGTTTTGGTAAAAATTTAAAATTTTTTAAAAATGGGGGGAGGAACCCCCTTTTAAAAAAAAATATGCCCAATTTCCCCTTTTTGTTTTTCGTTTAACTATATTTATTTTTATTTTATTTTTAATATAATATATATTTATATATATATATATAATATATATATTTATTTATATTATATATTTTGGGGTTAATGTATGCCCGGGAAAAAACTTCTCTACTTCTTCGTTATTTACTTTTCTACTCACTTTTTAAAATTTTCTTCTAAAAACTTTTCCCCTTTCCGGGGCTTGAAAAAAATTCTTTTTAGATTATCGTAAAATGCACCCCTTCAAAAAGGGTGAAGTTCCTCTTCAATTTTTTTTAGTATTGACTTGTTCTGTCTTCTTTGGGTTTGTGTTTGTATCTCCCTTTTTTCTGTCAATGAATCATGAGAAAAATTTTGGGAAAAATTTATTTTTAAATTTTGTGGAAATTTTTCTTTGCGGGGAATTTATTTGTAGGGACTCCAGTCTTTTCTCTTTTGTTGAAAACTCATAAATGTTAACTTTGGGATTGTTTTCTCTGTTTTTCCCAAAAAAAATTGCAAATTTTTAAAGCTTCTTCTGAACCGAAAATTTTCAAACGTTTTACTTTAAATGTGCACTGATTTTTCCCAAACATGTTTGAAATCCTGAAAAAAAAACCCAGCTTCAATCCAAACAATGGGGCGTTTTCCCCTTCCGGGTTTATAATGGTCGTTCAGTAATTGCATGCGGGGTTTTTTTGGGGTTTTGTTGTTGTTTTTGTTCCCGGGTTTTTTAAAAACCCTACTATCTGGTTTATTACCTTAAAACACAACCCCAAATTTGCCATAGTTTTTTTTTATAAAACCCCTTTAAAATATCCTGCAGTATTTATGTGTGATGTTATGGGAAAATTTTAAATTTTGTCAATTTTTTTTGTTTTTCAAAATTTTTTTTTTCCCATAAAAATGCGAGGAAAACCAACCCTAAAGCTCCATTGGGTCCCCCGGGTTTTTAATCATGCTGTCAAAAAAAGGGCATTTTGGGTTCCAAGGGTTTTATATTTTGCCCATATGGGGGCTGTCAAAAAACGGGAAAAAAAAATTTATTGTTTTGCCTCCCAAAAATTTGCTCTTTGGCAGTTTTAAATTTTTCAATCTTGGTGGACAATTACGAAAAAGACATTACATGATCTATCTTTTGAAAATTATGAAACGTTTGATTTTGGGTGTGTCACGATTTTTTTTTTGTCCCCGGGGCCAGGGCGTTCGCCCCCCTTTGGGGGGGCGGAAAAAACTTATTTTTTTTATTGCCCGTTGTGTTTGTGGTGTACCCGTCCCTTAGGGGGGGCTTGGGGTTTGCGGGTTTGCCCCTTGGGGTGGTTCAGTTTCAATTTGGGGTTTGCTTTCTCTCTCTTCTCTCTAATTCCACCGCCCGTGCTTTTTCATCCTGCAAGTTCACGGGGGGCCCGGGTTTCCCTTTCTCTCGAATTTTTTCGTCTGTGGGGCCTCTGGGCCTGTCTTTTTACCTGTCGAAAGTGCTTCGTTTTTTTTATTTTAAAGTTGTTTCCCTGTGACGCGCATGGCATTTTGGCCCCCATTGTGAGGGGGGTTTACCCTCTTCACTCGGGGGAAAGATGTCTCGGGGGGCCTGTCCAGTCCTGGTTTTTTACCTTATCGGGGGAGGTACAGTAAAGTACTCTCAATTCCTGAGTCGGTTTTGGGAAGGGCATCATTTTTTTCTGTCTCCGCTTCTTCGCCTCGGCCCTCTGGGACTGGCCCAGGGGTAGAGAGAGTCCTTTGACCCGCCTCTTCGGGGTCCCCCACGGGTAGCGGGAAAAGCATAAGTTTCGTGGTCTTTTTTGTTTTGATTTGTCGTTGTTACCCGGTTAGTCTTCGTTTTTGGGCAAAAATTTTTCTTTTGTTTTGGGAAATTGTAAGGAAATTTGGGGTGAGCCCTTTTCTCTGGTTAATTCCATCTTTAACCTGGCCTTTCAAAATTTATTTCCAAAATTTTTTCTCCCCCCCCCCCCCCTTTTTTGTTTTCCGGTTGTTGGGGGTTAGTCGGGGGGGAAGGGAGAGAACCTGGTGATTAAAGGGTTTGGGAACTTGTTTGGGTTTCCGCTGTCCCCCCCTTCACTTCCCCGGGACTTTTATCCTTCGGCCCCGTCTTTTTTGTGTGTGCAAGGAGAGCGGGGTTTTTAGGGTTCACGAGCTCCCGTGGCTTGATTTGTCGTTCGGATTGCGGGGGTTGGGGGATTTGGGTTTTTTTTTTAAAAGGGTTTTTTTAAAAAAATGTGACAGTTATGCCTTTAAATTATTATTTGCAAAGGTGGGGGGGGGGCGTTTTTAAAAAGCGAGGGTTTCCGCTGTGTTGTTTTATTTCCTAAGGAAGGAAAAACGTTAAGCGTGGTGAGAAAAAGGGTGAAGAAATTCTTTATTTGTTTTTAAAAACCTTTTTGATTTAATGCGTCTTTTCCCTGCTCGGTGAGAAGCCTTGTTTCAATGGGTTTTATGTTGGGGTTTAAACATTTCCCCCTCGCCAAATTTTGCGAGGGCTGTTTAAAGATTTGACAGCAATGGTCAGAGGGTTACGGGGACGGCGGGTTTCCCCATTAACCCTTCTTCCTTCCCCCTTTCCCTTTTCTTTTTTTTCCTCCTCCCCGATTTCTCCCCCCAGCTACGTCCTCCCCCCCCCCGGGGGGGTTTTCCCCCCTGGAGCACGAACGGGGAGGGTTTGCCACGTGCTGGTCAAAGGGCCACGTCTGGCTGGGGGGCCCAAAAGGGACGGGAGGGTTTGCCACGGGGCTGGTCAAAGGCACCCCCCCTGGTGGGGGACCGTGGGACTGTAAAAGGGGCCCGCCCGTCTTGCTGGCCGGCCGGGAAACCCCGCCCCAGGACTCCAGTAAACAGCTACGTTTCCCCCCCCCCCCCCCCCCCCTGGGGGAAACGTTCTTCACTGCCCGCTTGGGATCGAGGGTGTGGGCCCTTTGGGGCTCCCTGCGAGAACCAACCCGGCTCGGGCACCTGGGTGCAAACGGGGGTGCTCCCTGCGGTTTTTGACAGGGGGGGGGATGTGGACGCACTCCAGGGTGTGAAAAAGGATCGTATGGAAATATTTCTTTAAAAATTGTGTATATGTCATATGTGCGGGAATGCTGAAATTTTGTGACCCTTTGTACGTCGTTTTTTGGGAAATTTTTATTTATAATCGTCTTTTGGGTGGGGTGGGAGTGTTGATTGTAAATGTGGATGTTTTTGTGGGGTTGGGGGGTGCTTGATCGTGATTGTGCATTTGTGTGCGTTGGGGGTGCTTGATCTTTGATTTTTGGCTTGTTGTGTGCTTTTGGAGTGCTTTTTGTGTTTCGTGCTTTGGTTGCTTTGTGTTGGAATGTTTTTTTGCGGGTTTTGTGAAAAAATGGGGTGTTGTTTTCGTAATTTTTTTGGGTGTGGTCTTTTGCGGGGTTTTTGTGAGGTCAGTCACCCCCTTCACCCCCAAACCTAGCCCGATCCTTTTCAGGGCAGACCCCGGGGTCGGTCGTGCGGGTTGTGGGGGGCTCGTCCCGGGATGTGAAGGGTTTCTGGCTTTTCTCTCTCTCTTTTTGAAAGAGTCCCTGTTTAGTTTTGCCCTGTTTTGTATATGTTTAGTCATTTTGTCTTTGTTTGCCCCCGGGGTGGTTGGCTGGGGGGACCTTAGAGTAAAGGGGGGTCTTTTTGGTCCCCCCTTTGGGGAAACATCCGGCGGGGACTCGGGGTCGGGTCTGAGACCAAGGGAGTGGGACCGCCCCAGACCCCCTTCCGCCGGGTCCCTCCGCGGGTAGGGCCCGAAGTTTTTTGCCCTTCTGTTCCCGTTTCAGTTTTTCCATTCTGTTTTGTTTTTACCCAATTCTTTTTTTTTTTTTCTCTCCGGGTTGTTAATTTCGGGGGGGGTGTATGGGCGCTAGTTTTTTTTTTTTTCCCCTTTTCCGGTTTTCCGTTTTGCTGGGTTTTTGGTTTTTTTTTTTTTTTTTTCTCCCCCCCCCCCCCCCCAGCCCCCACCGCACTGTTGCTCGTGCGGTAGAGCGGGGTTTGTTCCCCAGAGTGGGGGCAGCCGGACATAGTTTTTGTTGTTTTTTTTTTTTGGGTTTGGACCCAACCGAAATGTTGCTCGTCCCTGTAGGCGCGGTTTTGCCAGAGTGGGAGCGGGGGGGAAAAATTTTGCCGCACCACGCCCACACACCCCCATACCCCCACATTACCCCACCCCCCTAAAAATATTTTTTTTTTTTTCTCTAGTGGAATTTTTTTTTCCCTGTATTTGGAAAAACTGTAGGAAATTTTTTGCCCAGGGGCCGCCCTTTCCGGCGCGGTGGTTATGGCGAGGGCAGGCTTTCGAAGGAAGGGTATTAAAAATTTTTTACTGAAAGTCCCTTACTATTAGTATATTTACTTGGGACTACGGAAAATTCTCCTTTTTCCATTTGCTGTAGAAAGGGGTCCCCAGTGAGTACTTTTACTCCCTCTTCGCTGGGGGGTCTCCCGGGCGAGCCCCCGGACTGGCATTTTCCGCTCAAAAAGCGCTGGTTAAGCAAAAGAAAACGGGTGGGTTCTGTTGAGTGCAGAGCCAAAACCCTTTTTTCCTCTCCGGCCCCCCCTCGAAAGGGGGCATCCCCCAAAAGACTTTCCTTAGGGGGAAAGTCGAGACCCAAGGGACGGGTCAAAACGGATCATCCTCCGGGGCGGGAGTGGTGAACCCCCCCCAGGAATCATTCCGCCCGGGAGGGTTTTTTGAGGGGACGCAAAGGGAAGGTTGGGCCCCAAACGTAGGGAAGGGGTTTTGCTAGGCGGGAAAAGGCCCCCCCGTAGGGAAAGGTTGCTAGGCGGGAAAGCCCTCCGTGGGGAAGAGCGCAAAAGGGAGGCCGGGTGGGGACGGAGGCTCTGGGGCAGGAGGGGGGACTGACAGACAGGATTTATGATGGGGAAGGGCTATGCTGCGCAGAGAAAGGGCTCCCCGACAGGTGGCCCTTCGTAAGGAAGAAGTGCAGACGGGAAAGGCAAGCTTTAGGGAGGAGGTTGGCTCAGCTAGGGGGAGGCTGTAGACAGGAGGATCAGCGTAGGGAGGAGGCGCCCTCCGTAGGGAAGAATAGGAAGGTTTTGGGGGGGTTTTCTGCGTAGGGGGGGAGATGGAAAAACTTCTTTCGCGGCCCCGTTCTGAAAAACCAGGGGGAAAATCCCCCGGCAGGTTTGGATGGGTTTTAAAGGGGCCCAAAGAAAAAGCTTCCGGGTTTTTGACCTAGTGAGGACATTGATATGTTTTTTGGCATTTCGACAAGGTTGCTTTTTTCATACCAATTGCCCTGGGAGCAAAAGGCTATGCACCTTTTTTTTTGGGTTATCTGGTGCTGCAAGGGGGTTTTGGGCTCACTCTAAAGGAAAAGGGGCGTCTTAAGCGACATGCAAATTGGCTTTTGCGTAAACCGTTTCCACCTTACCCCAGAGACCTAAAGGAGGAAGTTTAGGTCCTTTAAGAAGAAATTTAAAATGGGGACCTTCGTTTCAGTTTGGTGAAGGCTGCGCCCAAAAGCAGGGGAAATGGCGTCAGTTAGCTAAGTTGGAAACTGGGGGGATCTGTCCTCTTTTAACAGCTCACCAAAACTGTGTCCCCGGTTTAGGGGTCCGGATAGGCGAGACAGACCTCAGGATTTCGCGGTGCGATTCACACAGCTGAGGTGTTTTTTCCTTTAAGCTCGCAGGGTTATGGGCATCGGCCCAAAATAAAAGGGAGGAAACCCCCCACAGGATTTGGTAGCAATAAGGGGGCCGACAACTGCTAAATGGGGGGACAAGGGAGGCAGTTATCGGGGATTTCAGCGCCCCCCTGGGGTTTTCTTTGTGGTTTGTCCGGCCACATTAAAGGAAAAGATTGTCCTTTAAAAACCCCTGGTTTGCGTGGGGCTAGTCCTTTCCAGCATCCGTGGCCCCGGCCTAAAGTGGGTTCCCCTCCCGCTTTTGGGTGGTTGGTGTGCAGTGTTTTTTCTCTGTTGTTTGGGTTTATCCTTAGTCGGACACCATCAGGGGTTGGGGGCTTTAACACTCTTTGTGGATAAGGGGTTTAGTTTTCCCCCCAAGGCCCCGGGGGGGCGCTAGTTATGATTTTGATTTCGGGTTGGGGGGATGGTTTTACCCCCCCCCGTCCCCTTTTGTACTTTTTCCTTTCTCCCCCCTTCTTCTGTGGCGAAAAATTTTGGGCCTTTGCGGTGGAGCGACCTCTGTAAATTTCCCCTTTTCATTGGGAATACTATAAACCCTTTGAGACGGACGCGTCAGCCCGGTTTTCTACGGGTTTGCCCTACAGGGTGTGTGGGAGTTACCCCAAAGGCCAAAAATAAGAAGGAAAGGGAAAAGGGGGAATTTCGTCCCGTTTTTCCAGCCGCCTTTTTGAGGGTTCCCGGGAAGGGCCGATCCTTTCTTGGGATTATCCGTTTCAGGCCAGGGCTTGGATGTCCAACGCCTGCGAAACTGGTGGTTTGTTCCCCCTCAGTCTGCCGGGAAAACGCCCCGGTGAGCTTCAAGGGTCCAAAAAGGGGATCCTTTTTTAGGGTTTTTTACTCAGGAGATCGTTTTTGGCCAAGCACTGTTGTTCCCCCAAAACTTGAGAGAGTCTGTGCCCGGCAGGCCCCGATTCCCCAGGGGGGGCAGGTCATTTGGGGGTCCAAGCGGACTCTCGAGGGGGAGTAAGGGCAAAGGGCTTCTTTTGGCCAGGGGGGAAAATCCCAAAAGGTTAGGCAGTAAAAGCCGCCAAATTGGGGGGTTTTTCTGCCCCCAAAGGACAACGCCCAAAGGGGCGCTTTGAAGCGTGTTTTTCCCTAGGGTCAGTGCCGGGTTTTGGGGGGCTTTTAGCAAGGGGTTTGGGGCGACCTGGTGAGACCCCTTTTTAAACCTCCCTCCGATCCCCGGTCACCCCTTTCACTTCGGTAGTTGGGGAGAATCTGCGAGTCGATACCCCGAGGCTGTCCCGGGGTTTGGGCTACCCATGCCCCTTCGGGGTTGGGGAATCTCTCAGGCAGATTTGGGGGCGCACAGGCGTTTCCAGGAAGAAGTACGGGGCCCGGGAAATTTTTTAATGGAAAAGGGGATTTCATCTCTCCGTGTTGGGAACCGGATCCGGCCAAATCAGTCTCGACTATGAGTTTGACAGGGGAAAATGCAGAGTCTTTCGTTCACTTTCCGTCATATCAAGGGTTCCTGTTTTTACGGATTTTGGCTATCTTTTGGAGCTCCGTGGGTTAGCTAAATTTGGGAAAAAACCGGGGCAGGGGACACTTTCCCCCCCAACCAAAGGGGTTTTATCCCTTTTTGGGTTTTGTATCAGGTTTTAGTGCAGTTGTCATTTAGTGGGGTTAAAGGTAATGAACACCCAAAGGTTCGTATTTGGGTTTCTTTCATTGGTTGGGGAAGGTTTGGGTTAGTTGTTTGATAAATGTGTATTTTTGTAAAAATTTGGTGTGATTCTATGTGGAAAAGTTTGTATTGGGGTTTTTTGTACTCTGTCGATCAAAAGAGAGTTGGGTTCGGTCCCTTGTTTTGAAGTTGCCCCATGCGACAAGGTTCCCAAAGGGGGCAAATGTTCTCAGGGAAACAGGGTGCTTTTAGAAGGGGGGTTTGTCACGAGTTTTTTTCACGAGGCCTACGACGTTCGACCCACCCAGGGGTGGCGGAAAATTTCTTATTTGTTTTTTGTCGTTTTCTGGGTTTTCGTGTAGCCCTCCCCTTTGGGGTGGCTTGGGTGCAGTTGCACCTTGGTGTTTGGGTTTGCTCAAATTCGGTTTTCTTTTTCTCTCTCTCCTCTAATTCCACCCCCGGCAAATTATCCCGCAAGGTTTAAGGGTGGCGGTACCTTTTTCTCGAAAATTTTGTCTGTCGGCCCCTTTGCCTGTTTTTTTTACCCGTCGCCCGTGCTTCGTTTTTTTTAGTTTTTTAAGGGATGCTCACTCTGTGGGCGCAGCATTTGGAAAGTTGGCCGCCATTGTGAGGGAGGTTTGCTCTTCACTCGAGCGGGAAAAAGATGTCTCTGGGGGGCGCTGCTCCGGGCCCGGGTTCCCTTTTTCCTTATGTCGGGGGTACAGGGCAGTTCCCCTTTAATTCCTGCAGTCGGCCCCGTGGGGAGGGGGACTTTATTTTTTTCTTTTTCTCCGCATCTTCGCCTCTGTCCTTCGTTTGGGCAGAAGGGGGAGAGAGTCCTTTGACCCGCCTCTTCGGGGTCACCCCCGGGTTGTGGTAAACATCAGGTTTTGTTTTGGGGGTGTTTTGTTTTGATTTGTCGTTGTTTGCCGGCCTTAGTCTTCGCTTTTGCCCCAAATTTCCTTTTTTTTTCGAAATTTTAAAGGGAAAAATTTTTGTGAGTCCTTTTCCTGGTTTTTTTCATCTTTTAAACCCCGGGGCCCTTCTAAATTATTTTCCCAAAAATTTTTTTCCCCGTTTATGTATCTGGGGATCGGTAAATCGGTTTTGGGGGAAAGGGGGAGAAAAATGGTGATTCTGGGGTTTGGGAAAAAGCTTGGTCTCGCTCGTCCGCCCCCGTCACTTTTGCCGGATTTTTTCCTTCGGGGCCCCCGTCTGTTTTGTGTGTGCAAGGAGAGCAAGTTTTATGTTCCCCGGGGCGTGCGTGCGATGAAATTTTTCGTTCGGATGCGGGGGTTGGGATTTGTGTTATTTTTAAAAGGTTTATTAAAAAGTGACAGTTTTTCCATTGAATTATTATTTGCAAATGTGGGGGGCAGTTATTAAGCCCCATGGTTCGCCCGTGTTGATTTTTTTTCTAAAAGGGAAAGGAAAAAGTTTTTGCGGGGGTGTAGGGAAGGGGTGAAGTTAAATTTATATTTGTTTTATAACCTGGTTTATTTAATTTCAGTCTTTTACTGCATCGTGTTTAGAAGACTTGTTTTTAAAGGGGTTTTACTGGTGCGTTTTTTAAAAACTTCCCCTCGCCTTTATGCGAGGGGCTGATAAGACTTGCGCAATGGAAGACGGGACTGACGGCAGGGTTTTCCGTACCCTTTTTCCTTTCCCCCTTCCTCTTCTTTTCCTCCTCTCCGACCCCTTCCCGGCTTCGGGCTCCCCCCCCCCGGGGGCTTCACCTGGAGCACGAAATGGGCGGTGCCAAAGGTGCTGGGGCGAGGCCAGTTTTTGGCCCGAGACCAGGGGCGGGATGGGTGCCACGCGCTGGTTTAGGCCACGCCCCGGGTCGGGAAACCCTGGACTGTAGAAAAAGCCCGCCTTTGACTGGCCGGCCTGGACCCCCTCCCGGGGCCTCCAGTAACAGTAAAGTTTTCCCCCCCCCCCCCCCCCCCCCCCCCCCCCCCCCCCCCCCCCCCCCCCCCCCCCCCCCCCCCCCCGGGACACGCTCTTCACTGCCCCTTGGGAGTCGAGGGGGGTCCGGGGTTTTTGGGCGACTCCCTGCGGGAACCAACCCCGGGTCCCGGGGACCTAGTGCGCAGGGGGTCCCCGCGGGCTTTACAGGGGCAGGGATGTGGGGGCGGGAATCCCGGGGTGAGAAAGGATCGATATGGAATTTTTCTTTAAAAATTTTTGTATATTTCATTTGTGCTGGAATGGGTTTAATTGTGTTTGTGTACGTTCGTTTTGGCGAAAATTTTTTTATAAAAACGTTTCTGATGTGGGTGTGGGGAGTGTTGATTGTTTATTTTTGCATGTTTTTGTGCGTTGGAGTGCTTTATCGTGTTGTGCTTTTTGTGTGCGTTGGAGTGCTTGATCGTGATTGTGCATGTTTGTGCGTTTTGGGGTGCTTTATTGGGGATCCCTGCAAAGGTTTGGGGTGTTGGAATGTTTATTTTGCTAGGGTTGTGAATAAAATGGGGTGTTGTATTTGAAAACTTTATTGTGTTTGGCTCTTGCGGGCGGGTGAGGGGCAAATCACTCCCTTCACTCCCACCTAGCCGATCCTGTCAGGGCGAAACCCCCAGGGGTCGGTTCGTGCATTTTGCATGTGTTTTTGTGTGTATGTGACTTGTGGGGTGTGTGTTGTCGTGCGTTTCGGCGTTTTTGTGCGTTTCGGGGGGCGTGGTGCGGCGTGCGGGGCGTGGTGGTTTCGGGGTGTGTGTTTTCGTGGGGTTCGGGTGCGTGTTCGCGCGCGGGCGCGCGTTGTGTGTGGGTGTTGTGTTGGGGGTGTGTGTGTTGTGTGTGTGTGTGTTTTTGTGGGTGTTGTCCCCTGGGGGGGGTGTGCCCCGGGATGCGTGATTTACGTAGTGAGTGCATGCGTTTTGGGTGCGTGTTTTGTGTGTGTGCGTTTGGGGCTTTTATGTGTGAGCGCGCGCGCGTGCGCCCCCTTGCATTTCCGGCGGTAGTGGGGTGCGTTTA
>JAFLJL010002045.1:65000-67500 GCA_018398815.1 Conus ventricosus
CCATTAGGAGAGATTGTGGATTCGTCTGGGTAAAACAATCATTGTCCTGAGACAGACAGACAGACAGATAGATAGATAGATAGATAGATAGATAGATAGATAGATAGATAGATAGATGGAGAGAGAGAGAGACACAGAGAGAGAGAGAGAGAGAGAGAGAGAGAGAGAGAGAGAGAGAGAGAGAGAGAGAGAGAGAGAGAGAGAGAGAGAATATACGAATATACAAAGATTTGTTAAGGTTAAGGTCATAGCCTATACTGAAGGGGTGGTACCCATAATGTACATAATACCAATTATCATCTTGAAAAAATGTGAAAAAAGGAAACAAATGCACATGCTTCATACAAAGATATTAAGAACACACAGTACGTAGCCTTTTTTGCGCTTCATAAATGTACATAGCAAGATTGAAGAGAATGTCTTCACTTCTTGGTGCTAGGAGTAGATTTACTCTCAAAATGCAAGGGCCAGAATAATATTTTGGCTTTATGTATTTATTCTATGTTCCTGAAAAGCAGGACAGCCAAAAAAAAAAAAAAAAGAGAGAGAAAGAAATGGATTTCACCTTCCTTGGCTAGATGACATAAGCGGCATGTCAGTTCATTTTCATTAATGGTACTGTACTTGAAACGATGACAAGCAATATCAGAAACACCAAATCTAAATGTACTTAGTGCTCTCTTAATATTTCTGTTCATATCCATTTTGATATATGGCTTTATCATATTGGTTGTTTTAAAAAATCTGTGTTGTGCAAATCTGTCACTGCTATAAATATGATCATGCCAGTCCTGCCATCTGCAGTCGATTATTCTTTGTTTACAACAATTCAAGAACTCTGTGATGTGTTCAACTCCTTAGTTGTGCCGAATATAACCAAAGCCATATGAATTTAAACATTGATGAACATTGGAAGCCCATATCTTCTTACCATTGCAATTGAAATTTCGCAATATCTTATAACCTTTAAAAGGAATTTTGATTTCTTCCACTCTAGTTATTTTCAGCCAGTATTCAATACATTTAAAAAATGAATTAACATAAATTGGATATCGCCCAAGATCACAATAACCTAAATCATTTGGTGTTCGATTGTCTATATGTACAAAAAAATTGTCATAGCATACATATGCACATTTTCCATTTCAACACTTTTTTCCAGTGCCCAAATTTCCGCTCCATACTCTAAGATTGGCTGGACCTGAGAGTCAAATAGCTTCGAGAAAACTGACAATGCATTACAATTCAGTTTATATAAAATATGAAGTACACCTGTGACTGCTGTTACAATTCAGTTTATATAAAATATGAAGTACAACTGTGACTGCTGTTACAATTCAGTTTATATAAAATATGAAGTACACTTGTGACTGCTGTTACAATTCAGTTTAAATAAAATATGAAGTACAACTGTGACTGCTGTTACAATTCAGTTTATATAAAATATGAAGTACAACTGTGACTGCTGTTGCAATTCAGTTTATATAAAATATGAAGTACAACTGTGACTGCTGTTACAAGTCAGTTTAAACAAAATATGAAGTACAACTGTGACTGCTGCCTTTGCTCTACCTGCAGTATCTTGACATCCAAAAGTGAAACTTAATCTGGTTGTGAAATTAAATGCATGATACTTATATGCAGTGTCTACACAATGTCTTGCCCCCCCCCCCCCCCCCCCCCTCCATATATCCATCTCTCACTTCGTGCCAAATAACCACCTTTATCAAATACTATGATATTAGTCTTATTCATGTTTAGTTTTACTTAATTCTAATCTGGTCACAGCAGAATACAAGCTATTCAGCTGTCTATTCAGCTGTCTTTGAAGACCAACAACAGTTGAAGACAGTAAGAATATGCCATCAGCAAAAAGCAAGACAAAAGGCTCCAAAAGGTCACAGGTTATGCCATGCCTTCCATTTTGAAAAATTTCCATGCCTAATTCATTTATGAACAAAGAAAACAGAACTGGACTGCAAACGTCTCCTTGCTTAACTCCTCTGGTACACATGACAAAATCTGATACTTTTGCTCTATATCTGATCTTAGCTTTCACTTCACAATACATACTCTTTCCATAACGATACAGTTCACCTCTAATTCTATCCTTTAATAGAATAGGCCATAACAGTTTCTGTGAAACTGAATCAAAGGCTTGTTCAAAATCCACAAATGCAACATACAACTTCTGATTATGTACAAATTGTTTTTGCACTGTGGCTAATAGACTGAATATATGATCAATTGTACAATAATCTTTCTTGAATCCTACTTGATGTCCACCTGTTATATTATTCTGAGATATCCATTCATGGTATCTGTTATTAACTATGAACTATAAAGTTTACTATATATTTTACATATAGAAATACATCTATAATTGTTTACTTCATTTGCATCAACCTTCTTAAACAAGGGCAACATTATGGATTCTTGCCAGTCCCTGGGATAACTCCCAGTATTAAACAGCATGTTAAACAATTCACATAAACAGCTA
>JAFLJL010002045.1:72500-75215 GCA_018398815.1 Conus ventricosus
AATTCAACTGTATATTGCATTCCTAAGTCAGGATGAGAACGAGCACCAAGGGCACACACACACACACACACACACACACACACACACACACACACACACACACACACACACACACACAGGTGCGCGCACACAATACATGCACACAGGCACGCACACATACAGCGAGCGAACGAGCAAGCGAGCGAGAGAGAGAGAGAGAGAGAGAGAGAGAGAGAGAGAGATGTGGTGTGTGGGTGGAATGGTGGGGAAGGGTATTGAAAGAAAAATAAACAGAATGAAGGGAACGGTGGAGTAACAGTTGAACCCCCCCTCCCCCCCACCACCACCACCACCACACCCCGCGCCCAAGCGTAAGCAGATAAACATTTACACTCTTGCTCGTCAACCAGATTCTAAAGACAGCGCCTAAAACACACATCAATGGTGAAATACTGACTCAAGCAAGGACGGAAGTAAAAAGGACTCAAGGCTACCCACATGCGGGACCATACTCGTAACGCAGATGGCTCTGAAAAACCTGCCCAACGATTAGCCAGCAGGCAACCCCCTCCTCCCTCCCCCCAACCCTACCCTCCCTACCCTACGCTGGACAGGGATCTCACTGTGCAAGATCGTTGGCACCTTGATGTTTTAACACGTGAAAAGCGAGAAAATGCGTCTCTCATTACCACCTTAGATCCACTGACGCGACGGAATACCTTCACTATCAAAGTCCTTCCAATTAGACGGAACACCGTGGTTCCGTGTGTGGACGCACACAAAACATCTTGCACGCTCGCCCAATCCAGTTCTTGGTACGGAGGGCTCGCGCTGCATGCATCTTCTGTGAGAATTGAAAGAATGGGTGAAGAAAAAGTGGAAGAAAACCTGATAGTCCGCCGGATGACATGGGAAACGATTGAACATAGCGCCAGCAGGCAGTTAGTTCTTCAGTAGGATCTGTCCAGGTTGGCAGCCCATTGTGTACGCGAGAGCACAGGTTGTGAACTTCTAGAGCTTGATTTCTAATGAGTTTAAGGTAAAGTACTGTTGCTTATAGCCCAGCCGACCGCAAAGGGCCATATCAGAGCTGTCACCACGTTGAAGTCAACTCACAAGTCATCAAAAACAAACAAATAAACAAACAAACAAACAAAAAATCACACAGCTCTATGACATACAGCTTCTAAAAACCCACCAGAAACTTCGTTAAAAATCTTTCTTCCGTAAAATCTTAGATAAGATGAAAAATTGTTAATTTTTTTTTCTTCAGAAATTCAAAGATCACGTCATCTCTGAACAAGGTTTTAATGGAGTCTGCTGTAAAGTGTTTATGTCTTACATCGTGGATTTCTAATGAAGGCGCTATATAGGTACTCTAAAGAAGAAGAAGAAGAAGAAGAAGAAGAAGAAGAAGAAGAAGAAGAAGATATGATGATGATGATGATGATGATAAAGAAGAAGAAGAAGAAGAATGTAAACTAACTTCGACAGTCCGTGATTGCTGTTTATGTATTTATGACCGCCATTGCTGAGAGGAAAGAGATATTCAGAAAGTAACAATTTGCATTTTTTGTATGTTAAAACAACAAAACTAGGAAACAAATATGGAGATAGTAACAACTTATGTCTTTTTGTATGCTAAAACAGCAAACAAGGCAATAGATATTGAGATTGTAACAACTTGTATTTTATGTATGCTACAACAAACTATCAGAGGAAACCAGCCTCTTATCTGAGGGGGGAAGATTGTAACAACTTGTATTTTATGTATGTTACAACAACAAACTCTCAGAGGAAAACAGCTTCTTATCTGAGCGGTGAAACTGAGCAGCACGGGAAAAGTCAATTCCGTGTGATAAGTTATCTTCACATAAACAAAATCCATGTGATAATTACCTGTTTTCGCATAATGATTATCTATTGAGAACAGTTAACTGTTATGGAAAACAGTTTTCACATGTAAGCATACAGATATAACTGGAAAAGATTTAATTTTTCAGGCGAACAAAACTCATTATTATAGGAAAACTTACTTTCCGATGAAAAGAGATAATTAGCATTAGAAAACAGTTATTTACGGATGAAAACAGCTAATATAATCGGAAAACTTATTTTCACATGAAGCCAATTAATCAAGAAGGCACATAATTACTTTTACATAAAAACAGCTATTGGTAACAGTGAAAGAGTTATCTTGACGGGAAAGCACGCTCTATTTCACACATCGAAACAAAACCTGCTTCCAGGACAAAACTGTTTCAATCTGTTTGTCTGTATATCTGGCGGTAACTAACACAGTTCCTGTTTAAATTGTGCTTCATTTTTCGCCCTCGGTCACCTCGTTTTGAAACAAAACCTGCTAACTATAAGTGGAAGTCAGTATCGACACTAATACTGCTGCCACTATGACCATGCTGATCGGTAATCCTTTAACCCTTCTCCTTCTGCCGTACTACAACTGCTACTGTCGTATCATCACCAAAAGTGGTAGTAACATTCTCTTTATTTTCTTTTTTCAAAATTTGTCATCATCATGATAATAATAATAATAATAATAATAATAATAATAATAATAATAATAATAATAATAATAATAATAATTGGCGAGCTGCCAGCCGGCACTTCATTCAGTCGTTTCCCGTGTCATCCAGTCAGTATCGTTCAATATCGATCACACATTTTCCTTACTTCCTTCATTCTTTCCATTTCTCACGCAGGGTGCATGCTATGTGT
>JAFLJL010002046.1:0-28828 GCA_018398815.1 Conus ventricosus
CAAAAAGCCCGAACCAACGTGGGAAGGGGGTTTCCTGCACCTGGTGGCTGCGTTTTTGTCGCCGCTTCTTCTTTCTTCAGTTTGTCTTCGGCCCCCCCCCACCCCCACTTCCCATCCACCCCCCCCTACTCTACACCCTTCGCTCCCTCCCCCCTCTTCCTCCTACTATTTTTTTAAAAAGGAAAAGATCGGGGGGGAAAAAAGATAAGTCCGTTACAACCCTTTACCCCCCTCTCTCTCTCTCTCTCTCTCTCTCTCTCTCTTTCCCCCCTCCCCCCCCCGCCCCTCCTTTCTCTCCCGCTTCGCTTTTATATTCAGCGGGTAAGAAAAATGCTGCGCTGTGTGTGTTAGTCCAGGGGAGAGAGGAGAGAGAGGAGAGGGAGAGGGAGAGGAGAGGAGAGGAGAGAGAGAGGGGGAAGAAGAGAGGAGAGAGAGAGAGAGGAGAGGGAGAGGGGAGAAGAGAAACGGGGAGTTGGGAGAGGGGGGGGGGGTGAGAAAAAAGTTTTTAAAAAAGTTTGAGCTTTGCAAGCAGCAGCCCCGTCAATGGCAAGAGCAGCATGTTGGGGAAGTCAATATACGGTGCCTGAAGGAATGCCTGGAAAGGTGGTGCTATACTTACCCCCCCCCCCCACTTCTCCATCCGTCTGTCTATGTGTGTGTCTGTATGTCTGTCTGTCTCTCTCTCTCCTCTGTCTCTGCCTCTCTCTCTCTCCTTCTTCCTCCTCTCCTTCCTCCTCCTTCTTCATCTTCTTCTCCTCCTTCTTCATCTTTCTCCTTTCCTGCTTCAGTTCAGCTTCTCTTTCTCTCTATCCCACATGAACACAGGCAGGCACGCACAGAGACAGGTCTGACAGAATGATGACTAGTACCCGGTAACCACACACACACACACACACACACACCACACACACACACACACACACACACACACACAAACACACACACAAATACACATCACATCTACACTACACACCACACACAACACACACATCATATAATTTATCATAGTCATGCATCTTTCTACGTGTCTCGTCTCACATGCCATTTCTTCCATCTCTTCACTAATCTTTCTTTATAATATCATCATTATTCTTTGTCTCTGTTCTTGTCACTTCTCTACCTATCTCTCTTATGATCTCTCACTAAATGCTTTTCTTTATGAAAACACAAGCGTAGCAATATGGTTCGCAGTGCCAAAACGACAAACCACACTGCCATGGCAGTTCCGAGGAAAAAAAGGCTTCGCAAGTTCGCAGGTGCAGGTAACAAACTAATTACACTGGCACATGAGACAGCTGGGGACCCCATGGCGCATGGGGTTAGCGGGGAGGGAAGGACCACACATACCACACACGCCGCACACTCACACTCTCACCACCGTTCTTACGTTAAGCCTCGGCAGACAGTGCGTCCTTTCCATACGCCACGCGCGCGCGTGCTCTCTCTCTTCTCTCTCTCTCACTCTCACACGCACACCCACCCCCAAACGCGCGCGCCGCGCACGCACACATCTCCTTTCTCTTCTTTCTCTCTCTCTCTACGTTATGCCCAGCAGACAGGCGCGCACACACACTCTCACGCGCGTGCGCGCGAGCGCTCACCACACACATACACACACACACACACACACACACACACCACACACACACACACACACACACACACACACACACACACACACACCGTATACTCATTCTTCATTCACCACCACACCTACTCACACACACACAACTCACACACGACAACGCACAACCAACAACGCACACGCACGCACATCTCTCTCTCTCTCATCAACCTATCAAATAGACTCAAAGAGAGAGGGAGAGAGGAGGAGGGGCGAGAGAGAGAGACAGAGACAGTGAGAGAAGCCAGCAAAGTGAATTAACTTCGTCTGTGAAACATGCCTTGGCGTCTCCACGGGAGTGCGGAAAGAGGGGGGGGGGGGGGGGGGGGATTGCGTTAGAGAGGCTGTCTCGATCCGTTTTGTAAGTCGCTTGTTGTCTGTTGGTGCAGTGCATCATCAGACCGTACCAAGACATGCAGTGTGTGTCGCCATTGTTCAGTCCGCCCGTGAAAGCATATCGGTCTCGTCTGCCCGCTCGCTCGTTCCTTCGTTTCTTTTCCGTCGGATCTGGGGGAGGTGTGGGGGGGGGGGGGGGGGGGGGGGGGGGGGGGGAGAAAGATGGGGGGGGGGGACATCACAAAAGAAACGGCAAGATAATATCTGTTAAATGCATGTTTGAGGAGTGATCTAAAAAAAAAAAAAATCCTGAACGGAAATTTGAAAAATGAAAGTTTCAACACCATTTTGCGCCGAATATGAGAAGATAAGTGCTTGCTCGTTTTTCGTTTTCATTGTCCTCAAGGTGTTTGACTGAAGAAGACCCAAAGAGATCGAAATGCATTGTGTTTTGTCCTGTAATCTGTTTGTCTGGATTGCTTCACGGAATTTATTGCTAACCTTTCTTTCTAAGATTTACATGGCATCATCATGACAGTGTCAGTTCACGCCATGTTTGGGAGTGTTCTGGAAAAAAAAGGTTGATTTAAAGGAAATGTGGAACAACACGAGCATTGTCAACCACCGACCTGGTCTCGTTTGGATATGATGAGAACAAAGTGGAACATTCTGACCACATGATCCTGCATTAGCCAATTTGTTTATAAATAAAAAAGATGTCCATTCATTTGCATATTTATTAATGATATCAATGCATTTAATTCATTTACTGTGCTTATTGTTACAATGTGTTGAACGTGTCTTCTATATATTTCAAACCATTAAATCACCATAAATCACAAGAATCTAATGCTTTACCATTTAAAGATGATAAAAAAAAGTTGATTGTAACTATACATAAAACATATTGCCATATTCATCGAGTTCAAACACACTTCTCACAGTCAATGGCAACACACAAGATATATACCAGCACTACAAACAGGTCTTACGTTATTCTGATTTCACAGTTTACATACGCACACACATCTGACAAAACGTCTCACACACGTCGTCAACCATGAGGTCCATTCTCAACGTTTAATGGTCTGAAACGAACAACGAAAAAGACATACGTTCATGAACACCCTGGGCGCGTTGCCATCAGTGCTGCCCTGCCCAGTCGACTGAATTCACGCCGCTATGGGCAACAGATGGAGCTCTTCTGACCGGCCAGAGAACACAGAGCTGGAGGAGCACAGAGCACACAGCCTGGGGGGTGCCAGATGGTAATCAATAATTGTGCCGGCTCGGCCTTGCAACTGTCACCACGCTCTGCCCAAATTGCCCGACCCCCCGGCTCCTCAGGGTTCACCGCTTGCAATATTTCACCACACGAACACCCCGGCCCCTCCATTGCAAGGCCTCTCTCCCTCTCTCCTCCTCGTTTCTCCATCACGCCTCCCCCCGCCCCCCTCTTCTATCTCTCACCCTTTCACTCTCTCTCTCTCTCTCTCCTCGCTTTCCCACTAGCTCCCCGTCCCCCACTTCTACCCCACACCCTCTCTTTCTCTCTTTCACCTCCTCCTCCTCGCTTTCCCATCAGCCCCCCTTCTACTCCTCTAACCCCCCCCCCCCACCCGCTAGCTCTGTCTCTGTGCCCCTTTCCCGGTTCCTCCATTGATGCCAGTCCGAGTGCATACATTAATTTCTTGTTTCTTGCCCTTCACAGACACGTTCCTGTCCTCAAAGACTCACGACCATTCACTTCCCCTGGGCAGCACAGAACTGGACCATTATAGTACATTACTGAATGAAGGGGCGGATCATCAATCAGTCAATCAATCAATCAATCAATCTGCAAGATCAAACCTCCACCCTCTTTATCGTGAGAATTTCCACAAAACGCAAGAACAACGAGAGCGCAAGGGTGAAGGGAAGGGGGAAGGAGAGGGGGGGGGGGGGGAGGAGGAGGAGGAGCGGGGGACGGGGGTCACAGCTAAAAGTTGATTCTGCTTTGTCTGCTCTACACGAGACAGCTGAATCATCTTTCGCCACACCAGTTCTGCCCCTTCCAACCATCCTGGGTGGCGCCCTCTCTCGCTAGCGCTGAAACTCTTCTCCTTCGATTTGTACCGTTTTCACCGTTTTGTTTTCCTTCTACTGCTGTTGCTGCTGTCACTGAGCCACCATGTTCACATTCCGTCTTTTCGGGCAAATCCAGAGTCTTTGGGGGCCTTGCATGGGCCGATGCAGCGTGTTCAGCCCTGTGTCCCTGGGCAGGATTAGTACCCAGATATGTTTCCCTACGATTGGCCGCTCATTTGCGCATGTGTACACACACACACACGCACGCACGCACGCACACACACACACCTATATATACACACGCACACGCACACGCACACCAACACAACATTATATATATATATATATATATATTTATATTATATATATATATATATTATATATTATATAGATGAATATAATCAAAGAGCCTAAAATGATTTTAAAAGTGCTCGACCCCTTGGGGAGCAACATTTGTCAATGATGTTAAAAAGGAAGGTTAAAACTCAAGGTTAAACTCGACAAATTTGTTTCTAGCGGCGTTGCGCTGTCATCAGGATGATTTTTGTTTGCCCACCGCGATGTTATATAGCGTGTGGCTCACGTTTGCGGTTGTTAGCACGTGCGGGTTGGCTGCACGTGTTTTTTGGGGCTTTCAGGTTTTTGTTTTGGATGTGTTCACTAACAACGATTTCCATTTATGCCTGCAGTTGTTTACTATTTCTGTTTTGGTATTTAAAGTTGCTAAGTGTGGTTTGCATAGTATTAACCATTTTTCAGTTAAACATAGGTTGCACCTTTTTGAAACATTGCTGTATGGTGATGCTCTTTTTATGATTTTCCAGGATATATTGTAGCTTGTTTTTGCGTCTTTAAGTTTCCAGATATATTTGCTCAGTTCTGTTTGGTTTTTATATTTTTCTTTATTGAATGACTGTTTGTGGTTTGCATATCTGGTTTTGAAGTGGTTTTCAGTGATCCCTATGTATGTTTCTTTTTCATTTCTGATGTTACAGTAGCCTGGTATACAATGTTGTTGTGGAGACATTTATTGTTTAGTGGGCACTGCTCCTTTCTCGTGACAATTGCAAGATTTCCTTTCTTCACCCTTCTTGCTGTTTTGGGATTTTCATTTATTGGATGCGTCAATCAGGTTTTTGAGGTTGGGCATACAATGAGTACGATGTTTGACAGTGTTTTTGTTAAATATTTTGGACAGTTTGTGCTCTTTTGGAATAAATTTGCTAGGATTTTGAAGAATTCTTTCCTAGTTTGTTTTGAGTTTCCCGCGTATGGGGGTTATTACCATATGTTTTTTTTCTTATTTTTCTTGCTTTTATTTGTGTTGTTGTCCGGGTTGTATTGTAGTTTGTAATTGTATCCACTTGTTTGTAGTGCCTCCTGGTATTCCACTGCTGCATTGTTGAACACCCTCTCTCATTGCATGACAGGTTTGATAGTCTCTTGTTTATGCCATGGGGTATGGTCTTTAATACAGATGGTGGATGGTTACTTTTGGTGTGTACATAAAAAAGGTGAATCTTTGGGTTTCTTGTATGGTTTATATATATGGTTGTTGAGATCCAGTGTTATGTCTAAGTAGTTCACTACCTTTTTGTTTGCTTCAATGGTGATCTTTAAGTTGTGGTTTTGGAAGATTTTGCATAGTTCTTTCTTCTTGTTTTCGATGGTTTTTGGGGTTTGTTGTTAGTGCAGCAAGGCCATCGTCCCCTGTACAGTCCGACTTGTTTTCCGAGTTTTTTCTTGATTTTGGACAGCATGAATAGTCCGACCAGTTCACATGTTTCTGCACCATCATATAAAAACCCATGGTTACGTCAAATGTTGAGTTTCTGTTGGTTTTCCTGATCCAGGAAAGAATTCTTCAAAATCTAGCAACTTCATTTCCAAAAGAGCACAAACTGTCCAAAATATTTAACAAAAACACTGTCAAATTTTCGTACTCATGTATCCCCAAACCCTCAAAAACCTGATTGACGCTCCAAAAAAATGAAAATCAACACAGCAAAGAAGGGTGAGAAAGGAAATCTTGCAATTGCACGAGAAAGGGAGCAGTGCCCACTAAACAATAAATGTCTCCACAACAACATTGTATACCAGGCTACTGAAACATCAGAAAATGAAAAAAAAAACATACATAGGGATCACTAAAAACCCACTTCAAAACCAGATATGCAAACCACAAACAGTCATTCAATAAGAAAAATATAAAAACCAAACAGAACTGAGCAAATATATCTGGAAACTTAAAGACGCAAAACAAGCTACATATATCCGGGAAAATCATAAAAAGAGCATCCCCATACAGCATTTTTTCAAAAAGGTGCAACCTATGTTTAACTGAAAAATGGTTAATACTATGCAAACCACACTTAGCAACTTAAATACCAAAACAGAAATAGTAAACAACTGCAGGCATAAATGGAAATCGTTTTTAGTGAACACATCCAAAACAAAACCTGAAAAACCCCAAAAAACACGTGCAGCCAACCCGCACGTGTAACAACCGCAAACGTGAGCCCACACGCTATATAACATCGGGGGTGGGCAAACAAAAATCATCCTGATGACAGCGCAACGCCGCTAGAAACAAATTTGTCGAGTTTTAACCTTGAGTTTTAACCTTCCTTTTTAACATCATTGATATATATATATATAAAATATATATTATATATATATATGAATATAACAAAGAGCCTAAAATGATTTTTAAAAGTGCTCGACCCCTTGGGGAGCAACATTTGTCAATGATTTAAAAAGGAAGGTTAAACTCAAGGTTAAAACTCGACAAAAATTTTTTTCTAGCGGCGTTGCGCTGTCATCAGGATGGTTTTTGTTTGCCCCCGCCGATGTTAATAGCGTGTGGGCTCACGTTTGCGGTTGTTTGCAAAGTGCGGGGTTTTGGGTTGCACGTGTTTTTTGGGGCTTTTTCAGGTTTTTGTTTTGGATGTGTTCACTAACAACGATTTCCATTTATGCCTGCAGTTTTTTTTACTATTTCTGTCTTGGTGTTTAAAGTTGCTAAGTGTGGTTTGCATAGTATTAAACCATTTTTTCAGTTAAACATAGGTTGCACCTTTTTGAAACATTTTCTGTATGGTGATGCTCTTTTTATGATTTTCCAGGATTATTGTAGCTTGTTTTTGCGTCTTTAAGTTTCCAGATATATTTGCCATTCTGTTTGGTTTTTATATTTTTCTTTATTGAATGACTGTTTGTGGTTTGCATATCTGGTTTTGAAGTGGGTTTTCAGTGATCCCTATGTATGTTTCTTTTTTATTTTTGATGTTACAGTAGCCTGGTATACAATGTTGTTGTGGAGAATTTATGTTTAGTGGGCACTGCTCCTTTTTCGTGCAATTGCAAGATTTCCTTCTTCACCCTTCTTTGCTGTGTTGATTTTCATTTGTTGGATGCGTCAATCAGGTTTTTGAGGTTGGGCATACATGAGTACGATAGTTTGACAGTGTTTTTGTTAATATTTTGGACAGTTTGTGCTCTTTTGGAAATGAAGTTGCTAGGATTTTGAAGAATTCTTTCCCTATGTTTGTTTTGAGTTTCCCCTCGTATGGGGGGTTATACCATATGATTTTTCTTTTCCCATTTTTCTTTCTTTATTTGTGTTGTTGTCCGGGTTGTATTGTAGTTTTTTAAAATTTTATCCACTTGTTTGTAGTGCCTCCTGGTATTCCACTGTGCATTGTTGAACACTCTCTCATTGCATGACAGTTTGATAGTCTCTTGTTTATGCCATGGGGGATGGTCTTTAATACAGATGGTGGATGGTTACTTTGGTGTGTACATAAAGAGGTGTATCGTTGGGTTTCTTGTATGGTTTATATATATGGTTGTTGAGATCCAGTGTTATGTCTAAGTAGTTCATACCTTTTTGTTTGCTCAATGGTGTCTTTAAGGGGTTTTGGTTTTGGAAGATTTTGCATAGTTCTTTCTTTTTGTTTTCGATGGTTCTTGGGTTGTTTGTTAGTGCAGCAAGGCCATGTCTCTGTACAGTCGACTTTTTTCCGAGTTTTTCTGATGTTGGACAGCAAGTACAAAATGACAAAAAAATAAATTTTTGAAGGCTTTACAAAACTAGCAATTAGTACAAAATGGAACCCAAAAGGGAATATTCTCAACTCCTTGACAAAAACATCCAGAAAAACTACAAAAAGCTGACAAAAATATACATGACAGTATCCCCACTAAAGATAAAGAACTTGCAGAGCGCATAGACCTAAGTGACAGGATAGAAGCGACAGCAACAAAAGAAGCTTTCCCTAACACTCAAAGACCACAAACCCAACTTTCATAACAATCCAACATGCAGACTAATAAACCATCGAAATCTGAATTAGGCAAAATAAGCAAGAAAATTCTGGAAAAAAATAACAAAGGACATAAAATCAAACTCTGATTACAACCTCTGGAAGAACACATACGCAGTTATCCAAAGGTTCAAAAAACTCAATAAAAAAAGTAATACAGTATTTATCACATTTGACATAGTAGACTTTACCCATCCATAGATGAGGAATACTCTCCAAAGCCCTGAAGTTTGCCAGTAACCACACAGACATAACAGGGTCAGAAAAAGGAAATCATTCTCCACACCCAAAAAAACATTACTACACAGCAGAAATGAAACCTGGATCAGGAAAACCAACAGAAACTCAACATTCGACGTAACCATGGGTTCATATGATGGTGCAGAAACATGTGAACTGGTCGGGCTATTCATGCTGTCCAACATCAAGAAAAAACTCGGAAAACAAGTCGGACTGTACGAGACGATGGCCTTGCTGCACTAACAAACAACCCAAGAACCATCGAAAACAAGAAGAAAGAACTATGCAAAATCTTCCAAAACCACAACTTAAAGATCACCATTGAAGCAAACAAAAGGTAGTGAACTACTTAGACATAACACTGGATCTCAACAACCATATATATAAACCATACAAGAAACCCAACGATACACCTCTTTATGTACACACCAAAAGTAACCATCCACCATCTGTATTAAAGACCATACCCCATGGCATAAACAAGAGACTATCAAACCTGTCATGCAATGAGAGAGTGTTCAACAATGCAGCAGTGGAATACCAGGAGGCACTACAAACAAGTGGATACAATTACAAACTACAATACAACCCGGACAACAACACAAATAAAAGCAAGAAAAATAGGAAAAGAAAAATCATATGGTATAACCCCCCATACGACGGGAAACTCAAAACAAACATAGGGAAAGAATTCTTCAAAATCCTAGCAACTTCATTTCCAAAAGAGCACAAACTGTCCAAAATATTTAACAAAAACACTGTCAAACTATCGTACTCATGTATGCCCAACCTCAAAAACCTGATTGACGCATCCAACAAAATGAAAATCAACACAGCAAAGAAGGGTGAAGAAAGGAAATCTTGCAATTGCACGAGAAAGGAGCAGTGCCCACTAAACAATAAATGTCTCCACAACAACATTGTATACCAGGCTACTGTAACATCAGAAAATGAAAAAGAAACATACATAGGGATCACTGAAAACCACTTCAAAACCAGATATGCAAACCACAAACAGTCATTCAATAAAGAAAAAATATAAAAACCAAACAGAACTGAGCAAATATATCTGGAAACTTAAAGACGCAAAAACAAGCTACAATATATCCTGGAAAATCATGAAAAGAGTATCACCATACAGCAATGTTTCAAAAAGGTGCAACCTATGTTTAACTGAAAAATGGTTAATACTATGCAAACCACACTTAGCAACTTTAAACACCAAAACAGAAATAGTAAACAACTGCAGGCATAAATGGAAATCGTTGTTAGTGAACACACCCAAAACAAAAACCTGAAAGCCCCCAAAAACACGTGCAGCCAACCCGCACGTGCAAACAACCGCAAACGGGAGCCCACACGCTATATAACATCGGCGGTGGGCAAACCAAAAACCATCCTGATGACAGCGCAAGACGCTCGAAACAAATTTGTAGATTGTGTTTTTAAAAACCTATTTTAACAGACACACACACACACACACACACACACACACACCACATATATATATATATATATATATATATATATATATATATATATATATATATATATTATATATATGTCTATAATCTCTCTCTCTCTCTCTCTCTCTCTCTCTATATAATAAATATATATATATATATATATATATATAATGTGTGTGTGTGTGTGTGTGTGTGTGTATCTCCCCCCTCTATATATATATATATAAATATATATATATATAATATATATATATATATATATATATATATATGTGTGTGTGTGTGTGTGTGTGTGTGTGTGTGTGTGTGTGTGTGTGTGTGTGTGTGTGTGTTGGGGGAGGGGGAGGTGGACATTTTTTTCAGAGAGCGAGAAGTAGCGTGAAAAAAGAAAATGCCAAAAAACCTACTGAGGCGGTGCGCTACTCAAATTGAATTCCGCTGCCAGATAAATACGGTCTGTCAAGTTGAAGCAGAGGCACGGCTGGGAGGAAGGACGGGTGATTAACCTGCCTCGGCCTAACCTTTAGAGGACGCAGTCTTCAAAATGGCCAATTGGAGCGAAAATCTGAATCAACGAAGCCGGTTTCACACACTCATGCGAACATTCTTCCGCATGAGCACACGCGTGTACACACGCACGCACGCATGCACACGCACACACACATATATACCAACACTCGCACACACACACACACACACACACACACACACACACACACACACACACACACACACACACACACACTCACTCACTCACTCACTCACTCTCTCAGACACACACGCGCGCGCGCGCGCGCACACACGCACGCACGCACGCACGCACACACGCACACACGCACACCCACACACACACACACACACACACACACACACAAACACACACACACACACACACCTCATGCTTATAATCTGTGCATTGAAAAAGAATATTTCCCCATAAAATTTCAACAGACCAAAGTGATTTTCCTTGCTCAAGAGTGGAGATCCTGCCAATCCCTCTAACTATAGACCCATCTCAATTCTTTCACTTCTGGAAAAACAAAACAAATGAAAGACATGTTCAAATACATTCATATTCTCATCTGAAGTATTATGATCAAACTCATGACAATCAATCAGGTTTTCAACAAAATCACTCTTGCCATTCCTCTCTTATACAGCTTGTAGATAAATGTCTATCTAATGTAAACAATAATGAATTTACTGAAATTCTTTTTGTTTTGTTGATTTTGCTAAAGCTCTTGACGTAATCAGCAATTCGCATCTTATAACAAAAGCTTACACATTACAAAACTATCAGGTATGGCTATAGAGTTTATCAGATCTTTTCTTACTGATCGCCAACAACTTGTTGAAATTACTTCTGACAGGTCTGAGTTACTTCCTTTGAAATTTGGTGTTCCTCAAGGATCTGTTTTAGGACCCCTCTTGTCTTTTATCTATATAAACGAATTGCCTTTATACATAAAGTGCGGTTGTGAAATGTTTGCTGACGACACTTCACTACAATCAAATAGTGCTAATCCTACCATTCTAGTAAATAACCTTCAGAGCAATATCAATAGACTAATTACATGGACAGAAATGAACCACATGGCCCTCAACGCTGATAAAATCAAATGCATGTTTGTGGTGACTAGACGTCAAAAACGACAGAAAATGAGTTCCCCGTTTGCATCATTATACGTCAAAGACCAAATGATCGAGGTGGTAAACATCTCATAAAATATTAGGGGTTATTACTGACAGTGACTTATCATGGTATGATCATATCACTGATCTTGGAAAACGTATATCCAAAAGAATTTACCAATTTACAAAAAAAAAAATTTCTTTATCTTCAGATCAGGAAAGTCTTCTTTCAGGCACACATTCTATCTCTTATTAACTATGCGTCCACCTTCAGGGATTATTCTAGTGAAACTAATTTGAAACAAATAAGTCGTCTACATAAAAGAGCTATAAAGATAATAGTCTGAAATCTACCACTTTGAGAGGGATTGATTTCAAAACATTAAATATTCTACCGTTTAAAGACAGACTCTTCTTCAACAAATGTTTATGTATGCATAATGTTGTGAATAGAATAGCTCCAAAGAAAATCATCCAAAACTTTGTAATCAATGAGAATAGACACTCACACAAGCTTTCCTTCCCCAGACCCGGCAACAATCTCTACAAATCAAGTTTTACGTATTCTGGAGGAACGATTATGGTATCATATCCTTCGAAAGTAACATTTAAAAGTGCTCTTAAAAGGAATTTGATGGAAAAATTATCGAACGATTTATGCGTATTCTGTTGCCGAATCTCTCTCTCTCTCTCTCTCTCTCTCTACATAATGTGCTATGTAATGTTAATTACAATAATATGTTAAATTTTTTTACAATTGTTTTGATAGCATTATGATCCTTTGAATGTGTTAATTACTTCAATATTTTGTTTCTTCATAATGTGTTGATATATGATTTTGTTTGTTGGTTTGTTCAGTGATTTTTTTTGTTGTTGTTGTGAGGGCAGAATGAAAAAAAAAAGATGTAAAGCTTATTCTTTAACCCTCAATAACGATAACTTGACTTGACTTGACACTCCAACACTCAAGACACACACGCACACCCCACACCAGCTCACACACTCACACACACACACACACGCACGCACGACACGCACGCACGCACGCACGCGCGCATCAATTGTAAAGGAAGCCAAGGGAACAAGCGAACATCCCCGATCGTGGATCTCTTAAAAAAAAGAAAAGAGAGAGAATAGAATAGAAGAGATGCAGACCGAAAAAGAAAAGAGGAAAAGTACGAATGAAAAACCGACTGACACACATACATTTGCTCTTGAACAGTAGAGGGAGGGAAGAAGGATAAAGAAAGCAAAGAAAGAAAAGAAAAGGAAAGAAAACAACAACAACAAAACGCCAATAGTAAACACGAGGAAGAACGAAGGAATAACATACACCATAAAGAAAAAAGAAAACAAAACCCCGAATAATCCTGACCCGCCCACGCTACACTCCCCACAATCCCATTACATCCTCTTACCACAGAAAAAAAGCGACGTGAGTGATTGTAAGTCAAATATGATTTCATTACATTAGGAGAGAGAGAGAGAGAGAGAGAGAGAGAGAGAGAGAGAGAGAGAGAGAGGGACAATGGGAACGGAAGGGAGAGGAGAGAGAAATAAAGAGAGGGGATGGAGAGAAAACGTAAAAAGGGGACAGATAAATTAAGAGGGGAGACAGGAGAAGAAGGAAAAGAGAGAGTAGAGAGAGAGAAGGAGAGAGAGAGAGAGAGAGAGAGGAGAGAGAGAGAGAGAGAGAGAGAGAGAGAAATGAAAAGGATAAGAAGGAAATGTACCATATAAAGAGTGGTGACATAACTACAAAAAAATATCCCCTTAAAAAAAAAAATGAAGTGCAAACACGACAGAGGAAAACAGACAAGGAATTTCCCAAGGAAAGAAGAAGAAAAAGAAGACAGAAGAGGGAGGGACGGTGGTCTGGGGAGGACGGGGCTGGGGGGCTGGGGGATGGTGGGTGGGGGGGAGGGGGTTAAAACAGCCAGAGCATTTGGATAAAAAGAAATCTTTCGCAGGCTGACAAATTTCAACCCCGGAAAGTCGGCGGAAGCCATCTAATGTACTGATGACCGGCTTTCCTGGAAATGGCACAAGTCGGTTTTTGTCCAACCCTCCTCCCCCCTCCCCTTCCATCCTTCCAACCCTTCCATCCCAGTCCCCTCCCCTCAACCCCACTAGACCACCCTGTCTCCCAATCCTCCCCGCCAGTCAGCCAGTTCATGTAAGGCTTAACTCCCTTGGACATTTCAAACTTGTCCGACAAGCGGAGATTGCTTTTATTTCAACTTTTTTTCCCCATGGAGAGAGAGAGAGAGAGAGAGAGAGGTAGAGAGAGAGGAGAGAGAGAGAGAGAGAGAGATGTCCACCTCAAAGATCCCAAAACGTTCGATTTTTCAGTAAAAATACAGAGAAAGTTCGTTGTGTACATTTCTGTGACAGCAGGACGAAGCATGCTATGCAACGTGGCCTCCCTGGAAGCAATCCCCCCCCCCCCACCCTCATCTCCTCTTGCCTCTCACCCCCGCCACTTCCCACCCATTTTCCCCTCCTTAGTGAGAATGCCTGAGTTTGTTTTTTTTTAAATTTTCTTATATTGAAAGTGCAGAATGTATTAAACACCCATGAATGAACAGTTGCACAGCATGTCTAACACATGACACACTAAATGTTTTGTTCCACGCGTGGTTCGGAATGGCACTCAACACCATCCATTGACATCCCAGCCTCCATCTTGTCAAACTTTCACGTAGCCAAGGGTGGTACAGAGGAAACCGGGAAGAAGAGAGGGGGGGGGGGGGGTGAGATGACGGTAGGGGTAGGGAGTGGTGGGGGAGGGAGGGAGGGGGAGGGGGGGGGGGGGGGGGGGGCTGGGGCAAGAAGCGGTTTCATCTCACACTGCCCGATACCATACCAGAACAGAACAGAACGAAGCCCCCGCATGAAGCATGCGGTAAGATGCTACGTGGGACGCTTGCAGAACCTGAACTCGCCCACCTTCAGAACCACGCCAGCTTGACTGATGATCTGCACCACAGCGTGAGCACACGAGGCAGCGAGGCTTGCCAAGGAAGAGGTCAAACACTTGGATAAACCGCTGCACTGCTTTGTATTCGGTTACATCCTACTACCTGTGTTGTACTGTGTTGTCGCTGTGTGGTCCGTCGTACTGGCTTGCATCGCAACAGACTTGCGTTGCACCGAGTCAGACTGTGTCGTATTCGTTGTATTTACACTGTGTGGTGTTGGATTGTGTTACACTGTGTGGTAAAAGTAGTGTGTACATTTGTGTGTTGTACATGTTCTACCATCTTCTATCGTGTTGTGCTATACTGTACTGTATTGTAACGTACTGTGTTGTAATGTGTCGAGGTCGAAATGTAACAAAGAGTTACTTCCTTCCTTGGGGTTTTCCGACTTGGTCGACATGGACGCCACAGTGCAAACTAACGCAACTTCTGCCTTGAGATACGCTCAAAAGCTTAATCCAAATGAAAAAAAAGATACTATTAAAAAATTCTGGACATCGATGGAGTTGATCCATACGAAATCCCAAGGCAATCGTGGTCTGCGCACCCAGACGACCTTCCTGCAGTGACCTACATTAGCATCGTTAATTATTTTGTTTTCGGTACGAGCGCGTACACTACGGAAGAGTTCAAAGCCTACAAAAGTCTGAAGGCGTACAGACTGTTCATTTCTGGCTGGGTTCGTGATATTGGACCTACAGACCGGATGGATGCCAGAACATTGTCGTCTCAGCAAAGGTATGTTTCATTAATTTGTTCTCAGTCAGTTAGTACATTAGATCTGTGTGGTGTGCCTGCATGCGTGTGTGTGTGTGTGTGTGTGTGTGTGTGTGTGTGGTGTGTGTGTGTGTGTGTGTCTGCGTGTGCGTGCGTGCGTGCATCTGTGTATGTGTACATACGTGTGTGCCTGTGCTGCCTGAGTCAGTGTGTGTGTATATGTATACATGTGTGTGTGTGTGTGTGTGTGTGTGTGTGTGTGTGTATGCTTGCAAGTTTGCAAATGCATGTGTTGTAATACAGCTGGTGTTGTTATGACTACTTTTGATCTGATTAATAAAGCTCATCTTTCCCTGTCAGGTATTGTGGGATGAGTGCATTGAAAGAGAAACACAGCTGTTCAGGCTTGCAATATTGCCAAACTTGTTTGAAACTGGATTGATTGCCCTCCTTCAGCTTCGACAAGCAACATTCCTGAGAAGCGACCAGTGGAAGAAGACAAACAGAAACCAGAAACAGATGAACTGTTTTGCTTTTGTAGGGAGGGGGAATATGGGCGGATGGTTGCTTGCGATAACCAGACTGTCCGTTGGAATGGTTTCATTTTGCATGTGTTGGGTTGAAATCAAGCAAAGGGTGCATGGTATTGCCCTGATTGCGCACCTCAGGATTCAAGACAAAAGAAGTTCAAAGTTAATTTGTTGACATAATTACATACTTACTCATGTGTGTACACATGCATCATGTGTGTGTGTGTGTGTGTGTGTGTGTGTGGTGTGTTGTGTGTGTGTGTGTGTGTGTGTGTGTGTATTTGTGTGTGTGTGATACTGTATTTACACTAATTCTGTGTGTGCTTTGTGTGGTGTGTGTGTGTGTGTTGTGTGTGTGTGTGTGTGTGTGTGTGTGTGTGTGTGTGTGCGTGCGTGCCTGTGTGTATGTGTGACAAAAGCAATACTTGTGAACATGCACTGCTAATTGAAAAAAATGTTCATATGCTATGTCCTCTATACTTCAACAGTTTCTTGTGCATGATTTAATGTCAGCCAGCTGTTACAAGCACAGCTTCTTGTGGTCATTCAGTGACTGAGATATTATGATGAAACTTCATTGTGCATGATTTAATGTCAGCCAGCTGTTACAAGCAACAGCTTCTTGTGGTCATTCAGTGACTGAGATATTTGATGAAACTGGTGTAAGCTCTGTGTCTGTGTGTTGTGTGTGGTGGGGGTGGAGATGCTTCATTTTTATACATGTATTTCTAACTGGAAAAAATGGTCATGTGTATTATTCACTGTAACATTAAAAGGGTTTATTGTGCATGATTTCATATGTCAGCCAGTTGTTAGAAGCAACAGCTTCTTGTGGTCATTTAGTGACAGAGATAGAAGAAACTGGTGTAAGCTGTGTGTGTGTGTGTGTGTGTGTGTGTGTGTGTGTGTGTGTGTGTGTTGTGTGTGTGTGTGTGTGTGCACGCTTTATTTCTAAAAATGTATTTCTGGCTGGACATTTTTTTTTCATGTATTATTCACTGCATCACTATAAGAGTTGATTGTGCATGATTTCATGTGTCAGCTGATTGTGAGAAGCGACTTTTTCTTGCGCATATTAAATGACTGGAATAGTTGAACAAGTTCGTGTAAGCTTGGTGTGTGTGTTGTGTGTGTGTGTGTGTGTGTGTGTGTGTGTGTGTGTGAGTGTGTGTGGTTGGTAAGTTATTGTCTTTTTGTCGCTTCTGCTAATACTGAAAGCATGTTCGCCCTAAAAATATCTTTACAACTGATGAAAAATATTGGTAACACTTCTTTTTATGTAACAATAGGAGGAACATGTTAACCAGAGCACATGACACAGTCAAAATTTTTATCTGAGTTGTTACTTGTTCCCCAGTACGAGTAACAGTAGTTCTATGGGAATGGTGCTGCTAAAAATTTTGTGTATTGCTGCTTACCATCCCAATCACACGTTCAACATGAATCGTAAGCGCGCTAAATTTCTTGTTGATTCAGTTTTCTATTGCACTGAGTTGAAGTTTACCTTTTGTGAAAGCAGGAATATTCACTTCAGCCCTTGCATTGTACCAGCTCAGCAATATCAAAACCTTGTCTGCCAAACAATGTCATTTGGGAGGAGATTGTTCCGTACCCACTCCTTCACAAACTTTTTTGTCACTAGCCCTGCCACCCATCCTTGGATTATAAAAGAAATGTGTCCCTGAGGTGTAATTGAAATGAGATATTTGATTGTGTTGTTTGTTTATTAATTTGACCATGTCAGTGCACTTGTGTCCGAACTGGAAGGCCTCTCAATGAATATTTCAAAGCAGTCAATTATTGACACAACTCGTCGCCATGGATACCCTTAAACTGAACAGGCAAACTTGTGTGAATACTATGTCTGTTGGCCAGAACCCAGTGCATTGAGCCTGTAGTACAGAACATGTATTGTTTCATGAAATACTTTGGAGGCAGTGGATCTTGACACACAGAAGATGTAGGCCAGGTGTTTCAAAGGAGTATTCAGTCTCATATGGATCAAAGTCAACATCACAGCTTGGAAGTGAGTAAGAGCTCGTCTTGTATTCTGGGGCATATGAGAAGCCAGAAAACCAAACAGGACTGACAGTGCTGAAAAGTCAGTCAGTCCTGTGAAGTACTTGACTGTGTCGTCTTGATCGTGCAGAGACTGCAGAGTCATTTTTTTGCTGGCAAGGGCCTCTTTCAGTTGCAGGTTTTCCTGAGTCAGTTGTTTAGTTCACCTCTCATTAACTGTTCCTCTTCTACTGTTGGGCTGCTCTTTGTGACTCGGTCTGACAAAACGTCCCAAACTCATCACTGTCAGGTGGTGGTGACTGAACTGTCAGTTCATTTACACTGGTTTCAGTGTCATCAGTACACAGAATGTCTTCTCCAAAATGTGCATCTGTTTCCACTTCAGTAACTTCATCACTTGTTGTTGTTGTCTTTAACTGCTTGTTACTGTTTCTGTTTTGATGCCCCTCATACTATTTCCTTTCAGTTCTTTGTAGGCCTCATATCGAGCTTCAGAGTTGGTTTCCAGCTGGGGTTGGTGACATCCATAATGTAAGCCTTCACTCCTGCAATACATTACAAAAAAAAGATCAGTAACAAAATGAAAATTGATCACAGAAAATAAGTTCCCTACTTCAAAAAGTTTCAAATGAATGAGATGGGATTTCACCTGAAATAGGCCTTAAAACTTTTAGACAAACAAAAGGAACATACAATCAAACAAACAAACACAAAATGAAAAAAGATGCAAATGAAGAAAATACTCTTCACATATATTTAAAACTTATACCAGTATTTTAAGTATCACACACACACACACACACACACACACACACACCACACACACACCTCACACACACACACACACACCCCACACACACACACACACACACAAAACACACACACACACACACAGTGTGTGTGTGTGTGTGTGTGCACGCACACACGTGGGTGCACACGCACAATCAAACACAAACTAGGATAAGGTGGAGTCAACGTAGATTACTTTAAAGAAGGACAGAAGCCAAAGTCACTCATCTGTCTGTCAATGAAAATATTATTATATCCTTTGAACGTTCTTTTCTTACTTTTGAACGTTCTTTTCTTATTTCAGTGATTTACATGCCCCGTGTACTGATCTAAGACTTAAAAGATCAAGTGGCAAAAACATTTTTAAAAAAGTCCTACATAAAATGTTTTTCCCCCCAGCTGCCTTCTGCTGCACGCAGACGAGGCATCCGGTTCACAAAGGAGACGGCGACACAGAGGAAAGAGAGAGATCTAAAGCGAAAGTAGACTGTCTCTGCAGATTGTGTGTGCACGGAAAACAAACAGACATACAGAGATAAACAGACATACAGCACCCACAAAAAACGTACCATTTACAAAGTGGTCGGAGCAAACAGATCTGTTGGAAGTGTCAGACCCAAATGTAACGGCCTTGAGTCGAAGTTGTGCCACCCATTCTCTCCGTCTCCTCGTTGTTAGGTCTTCGATGATCTTCCCCTTCGTTGTTACTACGGTCGGTATGCTGAAATAACGCCTATCTTTTTCCGACTTGGTTTATTGTGACAGCCTTTCACGCAACAATTTTTGACCATCTTGCACTTGAAGTTCCTTCTTTACTATATATTTTCCTTCTGCAACCAACGCGGAGCGTGCGTAAGTCTGCTTCCAGAACGCGTTCGTGGCATTGGTTCAGCCCCAAGAACGAACGATAACTCTTCCCGCACATAGTGACGTCATCTCGACAGAACTCATAAACAGCACCATTTCGCGTTGCTTCCTGCCAAATTTTCGGCCTCATAATCGCTGAAAAAAAGAATCAGTTTCGCTGCAAAATAAAACTCAACAAAACAACCAACATCCAGAGGAAGGCACAGACACCTCTACACATGGACTCAACGCACGCCGTAGAATCTTGTTCTCTAAGGGTTTCCGTACACATACACATCTGGAGATGATGGAATGAGGGAGGGAGGGGGGAGAGGCTGGGGAGATGTAAATTGCGAGCGAGAGGGAAAATGAAAGAGAGAGAGAGAGAGAGGGAAAGGGAAAGAGAGAGAGAGAGAGAGAGAGAGAGAGGAGCTCGCAGAGAGAGAGAGAGAGAGAGAGAGAGAGAGAGGAGAGAGGAGAGAGAGAGAGAGAGAGAGATGATGATGATGATGATGATAATCTTTATTTCCAAGGGTAACAGATAAGCAAACACATGCTTTTTTTCATCCGGCCCTTGCCCCGTTAAGGGACTAAGTATGACTAGCGACGAAAAACTTACAAAACTTGTAACAAACATACATATCTTCACAACATTAAAAGTTTATGCATTAACAGTTAAGGCGTAGATGACTTTAAAAGGAAATAGAAACGATTTAAACAACAAACAAGAATAAAGAAATTGATTACAAAGAAGAAAAGAATTAGCACACACAGATATGGAATAAGCGATCCTCCTATCGAAGGGGGGAGGAGAGAGAGAGAGAGAGAGAGGAGAGAGAGAGAGAGAGGGGTGAGAGGAGAGAGAGAGTTACATTCCTTTTGTAAAAGATTAACATACAACAAACTGCTAAGGATGATAACTAAGACAATTACAATGCATCAATAATATCAACATTTGTTCTTTCTTTTACATTTATATGATGTGGTTATAAGGCAAAACGAGACGAACAATCAGTTATCAGTAAGCAGCAATAAATTCCTAGCATCAATAATTATAACATTTATTTTTCATGATGTGTGCACGTGCGCGCGTGAGCGCACGCGCGCGCGTGCATGTGCGTGCGTGCGTGCGTGCGTGCGTGCGTGATGTGTGTGTGTGTTGTGTGTGTGTGTGTGGTGTGTGGTGTGTGTGTGTGTGTGTGGTGTGTGTGTAGTGCGCGCGCGCGTGCGTGTGCGTGGTGTGTGTGTGTGTGTGTGTGTGTGTGTGTGTGTGTGTGTGTGTGTGTGTGTGTGAGAGAGAGAGAGAGAGAGAGAGAGAGAGAGAGAGAGAGATGCCATTAAATTTTTTACCTTCCCATTTTTTTGTTTTCTTCTTTACCATTCATACACTGCCCAAATTTATAATTATTAATTAAGCGACAATCCATCGAAACGCAGCCGTAGTTAGAGAAAGAAGAGAGAGAGAGAGAGATGAGAGAAGGAGAGAGAGAGAGAGAGAGAGAGAGGGAGAGAGATTATAATTCCATTTTTCTATCCAAAATATTACATGCTAAACATTACTATAAATTTGAATAAAGAGCAATACATCAATATGATCAACAGTAATCCGGACACACATTTATCACCTTGCAGTTACAGTGCTCAAAGAAATCAAGTATTAAGACATCAATCAAATTAGTGACAACGCACCAATAAAACCAGCGACCACAATTTGTCATTCATCATAATATGATTTCAATCATTAATATAACCGATAGTAACCATATCTCTCATTTATCATTATTGGTTTTAAAACATCAGTGGAAAGGAAACGGCGTATCAGTTTAATATGCAGCAAAACAGAGGGTGTGCCATGGTATATGTATTTTGTTCTAATAGCAATGGTCTGCTGTGAAATGTGTAATTAGTTTTTCCCTGAAGGATTCTGTAATATGAGTACATCGGAAATGTAGTGGAAGTGAATTCCAAACCACGCTACTGAGTAAGATAAGCTTGATTTAAATAGATCTATTCTAGGTGTGGGAACCTGGAATTTGTTTGAATCCCTAGGGTTTATGCTAAATTTGGACTGAAGAGTTTGTGGTGCTAACCCCGATGCTATTTTTTGCATTAGCTGAAATTTGTTGACAGCAAACATTTCTTGTAACGGAAGAGCCCCCGCTTTAGTATAATCCCTTCACTAAGACTAGATGATTTTAATAGAACTGCTTTAAGTGCTCTTTTGTAGACACTCTTAAGGTTTCATGGCATTAGCACTAGCAGAATCAAATAGTGTTGAACAATAATTGATTGAAGAGAGAACATGTGCGTGTAGGAACAATTTCCTGGCATGAAGGTTTTAAGAAATGCTTAATCTTGCACAGTGATATGTTTGTCTGGATATTGATTTACATAAACTGCGAGGTGATGAGACCAAGAAAGATTATTATCAACATATACACCTAGAACTCGATGGCTATCCACCACTTCAATTTCCTGATTATTGATAAAAACAGATGGGGGCTGTGTGGTTATGTTTTGTCTTCTCTGCCTTGTTGTTATCAGCATTAGTTTTGTTTTGTTAGGATTCAGTGACATACGATTTACATTGCCCAATTACTTAATATATTAGCATTCTTCTGTAATGAAGTGAAAACAGCTTCCAAGCTGGGGCTACTTGTATGGACAGTGGTATCATCACAAAAGAGTTCACATGAATCCTCAATATAAAGAGGGAGATCATTTATATAAACTGAGAACAGCAACGGACCTAACACAGAACCCTGGGGTTTCGCCATGTTGGATAGGTAACTTCTCTGATAAATTGTTGTTGACACAAACGATTTGTTGACGGTCTTCTAGGAATGATGTTATCAGTTGGAAGGTATTTCCTGTTATACCATATGATAAAAGCTTCCTGCATAGAGTTTGTGGTCAATGACATCAAAAGCCTTTGCAAAATCAACAAACAGTGCGCCACAATATTTATTCTCAGAGAGAGAGAGAGAGAGAGAGAGAGAGAGAGAGAGAGAGAGAGAGAGAGAGAGAGAGAGAGACAGACAGACAGACAGACAGACAGACAGACAGAGACAGAGAGTGAAAGAGGGAGAGAGAGGAAGGAAAGAACATAATCCATGGCTTTACCATGGTCTTTTCAGCCCAACAGAGGATGACATGTGTGAAGAAACAGAATTCGCTGAGGCTGAAAAAGACCGCTAATGGAATCTGGAAATGACGTTATTTTCAGATTTCCTTTTCTTCTCTTCCTGTGTGAAGATCACTGAAGGAGGAGGCTGAAGACCCGAGAGAGTCTGGAGAGGGGCGAAGATGACACAGAGGATAAGGAGGGTGAAGAAGAGAGTGACAGGGGGAGGGAGAGAGAGATAGATAGATAGAGAGAAAGAGATAGAGATAGAGAGAGAGAGAGGGAGTGAGAGAGAGAGAGAGAGAGAGAGAGAAGAGAGAGAGAGAGAGAGAGAGAGAGAGAGAGAGAGAGAGAGAGAGAGAGAGAGAGAGAGAGAGAGAGAGAGAAATAAGAAGCTGGGAAAGATAGAGACAAAGAGATATAAAAGAGAGGTTAAGGACGACGAAGAGAAGAAAGGTAAAGGGCTTTTTGAAAGAATCTGATAAAGAGCGGGAGAGACAGGTAGAGGTAGAAAGACGAACGATGGGATATGAGGTTGAAAGAGGATTGAGAAAAAAATAATTCTTGCTGCCAAATATAACAAACTAACAACAACAAAATTAAAGACGCTTCTAAACTTTGACTTAATGCACTCCGTAGGAGTCTTCTTTTTCTTTGAAGGTTTCCACAGATAAACAGATCAAAGGGGGGGGGGGGGCGAGAGAGGGGAGAGAGAGAGAGAGAGAGAGGAGAGAGGAGAGAGAAGGAGAGAGAGAGAGAGAGAGAGAGAGGAGAGAAAGAGGGAGGGAGGGAGGGAAGGAGGAGAAGATGGAGAGAGGGAGAGAGACAGAGACGGAGAGTGAGGGAAGAACATAATCCATGGCTTCACCGTGGTCTTTTCAGCCCTACAGGGGATGAGGTGTGTGAGGGCAGGAAGCAGAACTCAGCGATGCTGAAAAAGAGGGAAAACGCCCGGGAAAGTTGGAAATGACGTATATACTTCAGATGTCAATGTTCTCCTATCAGAAGATCGATGAAGAAAGAGTCTGAAGACTCTGGAGAGTCTGGAGAGGGGTGGAGACGACAAAGAGGATAAGGAGGGTGAAGAATAAAGTGACAGAGAAGAGAGAGAGAGACAGAGACAGAGAGACAGAGCGATTGAGAGAGAGACAGAGACAGAGAGATACAGAGACAGAGAGAAACAGAGAGAGAGAGAGAGAGAGACAGAGAGAGAGAGAGAGAGAGAGAGAGAGAGAGAGAGACCGAGAGAGAGACCGAGAGAGAGAGAGACAGAGAGAGAGAAATTGAGAGAGACAGACGAACGGACAGACAGAAAGAAAGAAATGAGACAGGGAAAGATAGAGACAAAGAGATATAAACGAGAGGATAAGGATGAAGAAGCGAAGAACAGTAAAGGGCTTTTGAAAGAATCTGACAAAGAGAGGGAGAAAAGGATAGAGGTAGAAAGACGAAGGATGGGATAACAGGTTGAAAGAGGACAGAGAACAAAAATCATTCTTGCTGGCAAATAAAACAAACTAACAACAACAACAATAAAAACACTTCTAAACTTCGCCAACACCCGTGGGAGTTTTTTTTTTTTTTAAAGGGTTTCCACACACAAACAAACAAGGGGGGGGGGGGGGGGGAGGGAAGAGAGAGGAGAGAGAAGAGAGAGAGAGGAGAGAGGGGGCAGCGACAACAGACAGACAGCAGCAACAGACGGGGAAGAACAAAAAGCATGGCTGACTGGTCTTTTCGGGCCCAACAGAGGATGAAATGTGAGTTAAAACAAATTTGGATGCTGAAAAAAAAAAAGAAAAAAAAACACCCCGGGAAATTTTGGAAATGCGTTTTTTTTCAATTTCCCTTTTTCTCTCCTGTCTGAAATCATGAAGAAAGAGTTGAAGACCCGGGGTTCAAAGAGGGGGGAGAGCCCAAAAAAGGGTAAGGAGGGAAAAAAATGGAGTGAGTGAGTGGGGAGAAAAAAAAAGAGAGAGAGAGAGAAAGAGAGAAGAGAAGGGGGGGGAGAGAGAAAGAGAGAGGGGGGAAGAGGGCGGGGGTGGGGGGTATTGGAAGAGATAAAAAAGGGAGAGAAGATAAGAAAAGAGACAGGAAGGGGAAAGAAGAGAGGAGAGGGGGAAGGGGGAGAGAGAGAGAGGAGGGGAGAGAGAGAGGGAAAGGGGGAGGAGGGGCGGGGATAGGGAATGTGGAAGATATAAAGGGGAGAAAGATAAGGAGGAAAACAGGAATGAAAAAAAAAAAGAGAGAGACAGACACAGACAAGAGAGAAAAAGAAGGGAAGAGAGAGAGAGAGAGGAGAAAGAGAGAGAGAGAGAGAAGAGGGGGGGCGGGAAAAAGGGGGATGTAAGATGAAAAAGGGGAGAAGATAAGGGGAAAAGGCAGGGAAAGGGGACAAAGAGAGAGAGAGAGAGAGAGAGAGAAAGAGAGAGAGAGAGAGAGAGAAGAGGGGGAGGGGAAAAGAGAGAGGAGGAGAGAGAGGATGAGATGAGATGAATCACGCCATCTCCAAAACCCAAAAAGACAGCCAGTGAACCCGGGTGCCAGACAGACAGAGAGACCAAGTAGGTAGTGAAAAGGGTTTAAACGAAACAAAAAATTTGCAACCGTGAAGGAGAAGAATCCACAGAAAGAAAAAAATAAAAAACAAAAGAGAAAGAAAAAAATAAACACAGAACGAAACAGAGAAGTGACAGAAAAACACTGTAAAAAGACAAACGGGAAAAAATGTAAAAAAAATTTTTTTTTACAAACTGGGGGAAGACGGTAATGGACTGTTGCTGCTAATTCAATGGCCTTGCGAGCATTATTGCGACATACACAGGAGAGAGAGAGAGAGAGAGAGGGGAGAGGAGAGAGAGGAAGAGAGGATGAGAGAGAGAGAGAGAGAGATGAGGAAGAGAAAGAGGGGGAGAGAAAAAAGAGAGAGAAAAAAAGAGAGAGAGAGGGAGAGAGAAAAGAGAGGGGAGAGAGAGAGAGGGGAAAAGGGAAGAGAAAAAGAGGGGAGGGAGAGACAGAGACAGAGACACAGAGAAAACACCCAGAGCCAGAGACAGACAGACAGACAAAACAGACAGACAGACAGACAGACAGAGACAGAGAGAGAGAGAGACAGAGTGGGGAGAGGAAGAGCGGAAGGAGAGAGACGAGATGAGAGCGAGAGAGAAAAGGGAGAAGAAGAAGAGAAGATGAGGGGAGAGAGGGAGGAGGGAGAGAGGGAAAAGGAGAGAGGAGGAGAGAAAAGAGAGAGAGAGAGAGAGGCGCACCAGACAGAGACAGACGGACGGACGGACGGACAGACAGACAAGACAGACAGAAGCCCCTCAAAGAAATGTTAGGTCCATTCGGCGATCCCTGCAGAGAAAGAGGTCAGGGTCGGATGGGGGGGGGGGGGGGGGGGGGGGGCGGGGGGGTGCAAAGGATAATGAACAAAAAGGCGGGGGGGGGGGGGGGGGGGGGCGGCGGGGAGTGGTGAGACAGGAAGGGGGGAAAGAAGGGGCGAAATAAGCGAGTGGGTGGATGGCGAAGTGGAAGGAGGGGACGGGGGAGAGGGGTGGGGGTGGGGGTGGGGGGTGAAGGGCAGGCTGGTCTGGACCAGTCAAATCAATACAACTTAGCAGCGTCTGCATATTTGGTCTGATCGATCGAGATTTTCCCCCCACCCCACCCCATCCCCGTCATACCTCCTACGTCTCCCCCCTTCAAGAGTATATCGCCTGAACCTTCATATCTTCCTCCTCCTTCTCTCTCTCTCCATCTTCTGTCCTCCTCCTCCTCCTTTTCTTCCGCCCCCCCTCCTTTCCCCATCGTTTTTTTTTCATCCTCTATTTTCTCCTCCTCTCCTCTTCCCCTGTCTCTGTCTCCCCCTTTCCCCCATCGTCTCTGCCTCCTCCTCTCCTCCCCTCCCTTTTCCCTCACAAAATCCTACTTTGCCTTCCTTCCCCCTTCTCCTCCCCCCTTCTTCTTCTCCTTCGTCTTCTCTCCTCGCCTCTTTTGTCTTTCTCTTCCTTCAACTTTTCTTCGGTCTTTCGTTCGATTCTGGCTCCCTTTTCTGCCCCCCTTTTCTTTTGGCTTCCTCTGTTGTCTACGAGTCTTTTGCCTTCTCCTTTGTGTAAGAAAGAATGGGGTGAGAAAACCCTTTTCTTGCGACCCCATAACTTCTAAACACCGTCTGGGTGCACGTGGACGCATGCTTTTTGTGTGTGTGTGTGTGGTGTGGGTGTGTGGTGTGTGTGTGGTGTGTGTGTGTGGGGTGTGTGTTGTTGGCGCGCGCGCATGTTTGTGTGTGCATGGTGTGGTGTGTGTGTTTTGTGCGCGTGCGTGCGTGAGTGCGTGCGTGCGTGCGTGCGGGCGTGCGCGGCGGGGGGGTGTGTGTGGTTTTGTGTGTCTGGGGGACCCGTTGTTTGCTCTTTGGTGTGTCCCTTTCTTGGACAATCCTTCCATGTTAGATCTTTAGAGGGTCGCGACAATTGCCTTTACTGCAGCAGAACCAAGTCGCCAACGTGGCAAAGTGTGCGGATGCTAACAACATTTGGGGAATCTCTCTTGAGTCTGTGTGTTTCTGCTGGCGAGGGAGGGAAAGGAGGGAGGGGGGGGGGGGGTGGTGGCGGGGGGATAGGGGGGGGGGGGGGGGAAGTAAGGGGACGTGGAGTCGGTGGGGGAAACTACAGGACCCGCCTCCCCTTCATGGTCAGCATGGAAGTGTTCATCAGATGCAGCCCACGGACCTTTGATTGCCAGAGGCCGCAGCTTCAGCTCTGAGAGGAGCAACTTTTGCCTGCAGGTTTCCATCGTAATATTCACGCGTCGACCAGGAGCGAACGATAGCTTTTTTTTTCGCTTACACTCCCTTCCCATCTCTCCCCTCCCTGTCCCTTCAAGACACACTTACGCACGCGCGCATGCACACATGTGCAACGCACGGACGCGCGCGCGCACACACACACACACACACACACACACACACACACACACACACACACACACACACACACACACGAAACGCACGCACGCACTCCCCACACACACACACGCGCACGCAACTCACACGCACATGCACGCGCTGCGCGCGCCACACACACAACACAGCAGGTGTCTGTATCTCTCCGGACTGGTTGACATCAGGATATACAGAGTAAAAAGAGTACAGCGCCTCTGATATAGTCTCTGACCAGTAACGATTCCCATAGAATCATCTTCATTATTATTCTCATTCTCATCGATGATCATTTCTTTTTAAAAAAATCTAAGATAATGTGGTCCTCCAACCCCTTCTGTAGTGTTGACCTCAGTTTCGATTTCATCTCCACACTCCTGCCTGTGATGACTTCATTGTTCTTCCCCACCACTCCTGCCTGTGATGACTTCATTGTTCTCCACCACTCCTGCCTGCGATGACTTCATTGTTCTTCCCCACCACTCCTGCCTGTGATGACTTCATTGTTCTTCCCACCACTCCTGCCTGTGATGACTTCATTGTTCTCCACCACTCCTGCCTGTGATGACTTCATGTTCCCCACCACTCCTGCCTGTGATGACTTCATTGTTCTTCCCCACCACTCCTGCCTGTGATAACTTCATTGTTCTCCACCACTCCTGCCTGTGATGACTTCATGTTCCCCACCACTCTGCCTGTGATGACTTCATTGTTCTTCCCCACCACTCCTGCCTGTGATGACTTCATTGTTCTCCACCACTCCTGCCTGTGATTGACTTCATGTTCCCCACCACTCCTGCCTGTGATGACTTCATTGTTCTCACCACTCCTGCCTGTGATGACTTCATGTTCCCACCACTCCTGCCTGTGATGACTTCATTGTTCTCCACCACTCCTGCTGTGATGACTTCATGTTCCCCACCATCTCCTGCCTGTGATGACTTCATTGTTCTCCACACTCCTGCCTTGTGATTCATGTACTTCTTTGATTTGTTTTCCCACCACTCCTGCTGTGATGACTTCATTGTTCTTCCCCACCATCCTGCCTGTGATGACTTCATGTTCACACTCTGACTGTGAGACTTCATTGTTATTCCCCTCTTTCTGTGCATGACTCATCGTTCTCCACCCACTCCTGCCTGTGATGACTTCATTGTTCTTCCCCACCACTCCTGCCTGGTGACTATTGTTCTTCC
>JAFLJL010002047.1:0-7500 GCA_018398815.1 Conus ventricosus
TATCTGTTCGCTGTCATTAAAAAAATAGCTGTTACCTTTCAAGGGGAGACAAACCCATTTCAGGCCAAGCGATCAACCCATTGTGACCCAACACCTGATGATGACGTGTTTCAGGGCCCTGCTTGACCAGTCTGTTCTGACTTCTGAGTCCGCCTGACTGCTTGAGGAAGACCTCGCCTGCCGGACCGCTGACCACTGTGTCCTCCCCAGCACAGACCGCCCCCCGTTCCCAGCCACACCCCGCCAGAACCTCAAGCACAGGCAGACCGCAACTCTGTCCTTCAACGAGGAAGGTGGAGCAGGTGAGGAGAGTGAGAACGATGTCCACAGCCTTCCGTGAAAGACCACCCCCAGTTCAGTCACTCAGGACTCTGATGGACAACAGTGATTTTCATCATGGGGCTGTGCGGCTATACCCGCCGGGGTGCTACACGAAGGAACCGTAGGACAAGGATAACGGGGAGGGAGGGAGGTTCGGACAGAATCAAGCTTTCATTCAGTACGGAAAGGATTTCGCGGAATGCCAGCTTAGGCAGTCCATGAGAAAGGCCGCCACGAGCTGGAAGCTTTCAAGGACGTCAGCCGACATTGATTCAGCTGCTGGCTGCCCAGAAGTCCGTGATGGAATTGGGGAGGAGGCATGTTCACCCCACCACCATCCGGGTGCTGGTCAAGGAGTGCAATCGCGGCAAGTTCCACGGTGGCCACATCATCCAGCGCATGGCCTCACCCAGGAACCCTCAACTTCGTCTTGCCCAACAAAGCCACCAAGAGCGCGGCCTACAACTACATCTCCAAGCCAGGAGAAAATTTCACCACAGATTTTTATCCTCCCCCCTCCCCCGGAGGTCATTACGCCTGCTCTGGAACCATGCCGTCCCTACACCGCACTGCCTTTGATGCCTTCAGCCCCACGACACGGTCTACATCAGCATCCTGCGGGAGCCTTATCCAGCAATGATTGTGTCGGCTTATGCCCTTCTACAACAACAACCTGCCCTAAGAGCAACAAGTTCCTCTCCTTGCGGGTGAACCCCTTTTCACACTACCCTGCACTTCATGGCCGGCCATCCTCAGCTGTCTGGACTACTCCGCAACAAGCCGTCGGAGGACCGGGTAAACAGGCTCAACACGTGCAGAACAGGCACTCTTCGCCAACAGTACCTGCAAAACTGAACCGGAGCTGCAGCGCGTGTTGATCACCGAGTTCTTTGACCAGTACCTGGTGTGCTGAGGGCGGTTGAGTGCTGGAGACGACAAGGACCTCCTGTAAATCACCAAGAACAAGACACTTACAAGACCCAAGCTTCGAGTTCACATCATGACTATGACCGCCACAGGAACTGGCGGCCGCCGACTATGAGCTCTACCAGTTTTCAAGCACCTAAGCTCTTACGTACGATCGCTGCGCAGGCGTGGACTTTGAGCATGAGGTGACTCACTTCAGAAATGCTGAGGCGGGAGTGGGGGAGGAAATTCTTGTGAGCAGGCCCAGTGAGGTCCCCAGGCAGTTCCTTCGCCCACGTCTCCCTGGAGCCTAGAGTTCAACGTCAGCATTCAGGAACTGTCAGCTGCTGTCATAGCCCGAGTTGAGTTCCTTGACAAGCTGTTGACTCACCCACGGCCAGGCTAAACGGCCCTCATCTTCCTGCTGATCACGGCTTCTTAGTGATTCCCCCGGCATCTAGGATCACACTTGCCCTTCACCATTGACGAACTCTAGCCTGGGAGACATGTGTACAAACAAAAGAGAACGAGAAAAGACACAAAAGAAAGAAAAAAAGAATGCGGGCGTTTTATCGAGCTGTACGTCATGCTGTGTGTGTAATAGACAGTGCGACCCGGTGACAGAGTCCTTGTGAGCAGGCGATAGAAATCTTGAATGGAGAAAAATCATATCTTTCTCCGACCTGTCCAGGCCTTCAGCACTCTAAGTCTTCATGAAGCCCGTCTCTGACTTCTGGGGTCATGTGAGGCTCTTACTGTGCCTGACCCTTTGTCCAAAGGAAAACAAAAGGTTGGGTTCAGGACACTCCCATGTTGGAATCCCAACCCCCCACACCCCACCCCCTCCAACACACACACAAGACTCACCCCACCTCATCCCCAACCTCTCCCCGCCCGTCCGCCATGCTTTCTATACATATCCCCCGAAGGGGTTTTTTGTGTGCTTCTGTGTCTTCTGTTTTGATCTACTTCGACGTGCCAATTTCAATTTTCAACTTTTTTTTTCCTGTCCTTGGAGTTCCTAACATGTGGAGTCTTTTCCTGTTTCTCTGGGTATTCTGTATCGTTGTTGTCTTTCTGCTCTCTCTTCGTGTCTGTTATCTTCTGTCATCTTGGTGTGCTGTCTCTGTCATCTCGGTGGCTGTATCTTCTGTCATCTTCGGTGTGTCTGTATCGTTCTGTCATATTGGGGTGCTGTCTTCTGACATCTCGGTGTGGCGATCTTCTGTCATCTTGGTGTGCTGTCCTTCTGTCAATCTTGTGTGCTGTATCTTCAGTCATCTTGGTGTGCTGTTCTCTGGGTCTTCTGTCATCTTGTGTTCTTGTATCTTCTGTTCATCTCATCTGGTGTGCTGTACTTCTGTACATCTCGGTGTTCTGATATCTTCTGTCATCTCGGTGTGCTGCATCTTCCTGTCATCTCATCCTGGTGTTCTGTATCTTCTTGTCATCTCGGTGTTCTGATCTTCTGTCACTCGGTTGTTCTTATCTTCTGTCATCTTGGTGTGCTGCATCTTCTGTCATCTCATCCTGTGTGCTGTATCTTCTGTCCATCTCGGTGTTCTGTATCATCCTGTCATCTCCGGTGTTTCTGTATTTTCTGTCATCTCGGAGTTCTGTATCTTCGATGAGCATACTCGTGTGTGCTGCATCTTCTGTCAAGCTCGGTGTGCTGCATCTCTGTTCATCTCGGTGTGCGTGGTATCTTCTGTCATCTCGGTGTGCTGTAAACTTCTGTCATCTCGTGTTCCTGTTATCTTCTGTCATCTTGGTGTGCTGCATCTTCTGTCATCTCGCCTGGTGTGCGGCATCTTCTGTCATCACATCCTGTGTTCTGTATCTTCTGTCATCTCGGAGTGCTGTAGTCTTCTGTCATCTCGGTGGTGCTGTAGCTTCTGTCATCTCGTGTGCTGTATCTTTCGTCATCTCGGTGTGCTGTATCTTCTGTCATCTCATCCTGGTGTTCTGTATCTTCAGTCATCTCGGTGTGTCTGCATCTTCTTTCATCTCGGTGTTCTGTATCTTCTGTCATCTCATCCTGGTGTCTGTATCGACCTGTCAACCTGTGTGCTGTATCTTCTGTCATCTCAGCTGGTGTTTCTGTATCTCTGTCATCTCGGTGTGCTGCATCTTCTGTCAATCTCGGTGTATCGTATCTTCTGTCATCTGCATCTGGTGTTCCTGTATCTCTGTCATCTCGTGTGGCTGCATCTCCTGTCATCTCATCCTGGTGTTCTGTATCTTCTGTCATCTCATCCATGGGTGTTCTTGTATCTCTGCCATCTCGGTGTGCTTATCTTCTGTCATCGTCGGTGTGCGTAAGCTCTGTCATCTCGGGTGCTGTATCTTCTGTCATCTTCGGTGATGCTGCATCTTCTGTCATCTCGTGTTCTGTATCTTCTGCAGCTCATCCGGGTGTGCTGTATCTCTGTCAACTCGGTGTTCTTATCTTCAGTCATCTCGGTGTGCTGCATCTTCTTCATCTCATCCTGGTGTTCTGTATCTTCTGTCATCTCGGTGTTCTGTATCGTCTGTCATCTCGGTATTCTGTATCTTCTTCTGTCATCTCCATCCTGGTGTTCGTATCATTCTTCATCTCGTGTGCTGTATCGTCTGTCAACTCGGGTATGCTGTATCTTCTGTCATCTCGGTGTGCTGTATCTTCTTTCATCCATCCGGTGTGCTGTATCTTCTTTCATCTCGTGTGCTGTATCTTCTGGCATCTTGTGTTCTGTATCTTTTGTGTCATCTTGGTGTTCTGTTCCTTCTGTCATCTTGGTGTTCTGTATCTTTTGTCCCTCGTGGTGTTCTGTATCTTTTGTCATCTTGGTGTTCATCTGCAACATCTTCGGTCAGCTCGGTTCCGGTATCTTCCTGTCATCTTGGTGTTCTTGTCTCATGTCAGGTTTTGTGTTCCTTCTGGTTGCTCTTATAGTTTTTTACCGTCCTTTGCTGAACATGTCCCTTTAGTCGTGTGTTCTCTTTTGTCTAAGTGTTCTTTAACTTTCTTGTCGTGTGTTCTGCTTTTTCTTTGTGCTCTTTATCTTTTTGTCGTATTTCTACATCGTTGTGTTGCATACTCTCGATTTATGTCCATGATCTCAATGGGTTCTTTGTGCATCATTCATCATGTCTGGTCCTCAAGTGTTTCTCTGTACTCATTTCTGTTGTCTGTCCTTTACAGCGTTCCCTGCCAATGAAATTTAATGTCCTTTGTTCCTCAATGGCGCTGTCTATACCAATACTGTATGTCCTGTATACTCAGGTCGTTCTCTTTTGCTGATCAGATACCATATGTTCTTAGTGGCTTTCTATGTACTCATTTGACGTCCCTTTATTCCAATGCGTTGTCTATGCTAATTGTTGTCTGTCTTCAAAGGGGTGGTTTTCTGACGCATTTGTTTGGAGGTATCCTTAATGGTGTTTTTCTGTACGGGACACTCAGTTAGTTGTAGGTATCAACAATGTGTTTTCTGTACGCATTGTTTGGTAGGTAATCACTCATGGTGTTATTTCGATCCTAAGTTGTTGCCTTCCCGTGCTCAGTTTTGTTTTTCTCTTTTTCCAATTATGTCGTCCTATATCCCCAATGGCATTCTCTGCTATAAACTTGTTGATTCTATTCCCCAATGGCATCCTCTAACTTACATACCTAGGCCCTTAGCTCAAGGGTAGCATTAGCCATCGACACACTCCGCCCATCGCACTCGGTTCTGTGGCCTCGCGGCTGAATGCCTGTCCAGTTGGGGTCCCTGCCTCTTTATCTCTCCTCAGTGTCTCGCCTCCAGGCTGCTGCGAGGAGTCGCCTCTCTTCTTCTTTCCCCATTCTGGTTCCAGGCCTGTCGGGGGGCTGTGGGGGGTTGCTGAGCTGGCTTCCTGGACGTGTGACCAATCCAGCCCCACATTCCCCGCAGAATCTGCTTAGCACTGGTTCTGTCCTTCTTGCTTCCATAATCTTCATTGTTGATCTTCTCTCGGCCATCTAATTTTGAAGATGTTGCTCAGACAGGTGTTGAAGGGTCTGAATGTTATGCAGTATTGCCTTGAGTCATTCTCCAAGTCTCGCAGCCATAGAGCAGAACCGGACTATCACGTTTGAATAGAAGATACCAATGTGTTGTCCTTCCAGAACTCTCCTGAGGCCCAGGTGTTTCTTTACATGATGAATGCAGCTCGCGCCCTTGCCTAACCTGGCCATGAGTCTCGTCGGTGCATTCTCCGCTATACTTTTTGTTCTATATCGCTCTCATGGAGTTCTCTGTTCTAATATTGTTGTTCGATGTTTTCATTGTTTCCTGGACTAATTCGGTGCCCTCACTCAGTATTCGTGTTGCGTGTGTTGTGTGGTGAGTGGTGTGTCCGTGCGTGCCGTGTACATCGAGCTTGCGTGTGCGTGTGCGTGCTGCGTGTGTGTGTGTGTGTGTGGTTGGTGTGTGTGTGTGTGTGTGTGTGGTGTGGTGTGTGTTTGATTGTTGTTTGTCGTTGTTTGTGTTGTTTTGCTGTCTTAGCATCCGTTATCACATAAATGGCACTGCACTGCACCCACTCTGATCATTCCGGCGCCCGCCCACAGCCACAGGTTCCTGCCCGTCCATACAGCCTCGGCAACCGGCATTTCACCGGCAATTACACAATCAGCATTTCACACGCCATTTCACCAGCAATTCCTCATTTCACCGCATTTTCACCAGCATTTCTCACCCATTTCACCAGCATTTCACCGGCATTTCACCGGAATTTCCCCGACATTTCACCAGCATTTCCCCGGCATTTCACTGGCATTTCACCGGCATTTTACCTGCATTTCACCAGCATTTCACCGGCATTTCACCGGCAATTTCACCGACATTCACCGGCATTTCACCAGCATTTCACCGCATTCACCGCATTTTCATTTTCACCAGCATGTCTCAGCTTTTCACCGGCATTTCAAACCGGCATGGCAACCGCATATCACACAGCACATCAACCACATTTCACCGGCATTTCACCGACAGTTCACCCTAAGCCCATTCACGATCGGCATTACACCGGCATTTCACCGCAATTTTACCGATTTCACCAGCATTTTCACGCATTTCATCATCCGCAGTTCAACCCAACATTTCTCTGGCATTTCACCAGCATTTCACACGCATTTCACCGGCATTTTAACCGGCATTTCACCAGCATTATCACCAGCATATCACCAGACATTTCACCGGCCCTTTCACCGGCATTTCACCCGGCATTTTACATTACCGGCATTTCACCAGCATTTCACCGCCATTGTCACCAGCTTTTCACAGGCATTTCAACAGGAATTTGGACCGCATTTCTGACCGGCTTATTCACCTTCCAACAGCATTTCACGGGCATTTCAAATAACGGCATTTCACCGGCATTTCACCGGCATTACTTACGGCATTTCACCAGCATTTCACCCGGCATTCACCAGCATTTCTCCGGCATTTCACCGGCATTTCAACTGGCCATTTCACCAGCATTTCACCCCATTTCACCGGCATTTCATCCGGCATAATCACCGGCATTTTAACCAGGCATTTCAACAGGCATTTTCACAGCATTTCACCAGCATTTCACAGGCATTTCACAGCATTTTCACCATCATTGCTCAGGAGGCAAAGCATTTCACGGCATGTTTACATTGCGAAATTCACCAAGCAGTTCACCGGCATTTCAGCCGCATTCACCAGCAATTTCCACCAGCATTCACCAGCATTTCCACTGGCATTTCACAGGCATTTCAGTGGCATTTCACAGGCTTTCACAGGCATTTCACAGGCATTTCACAGGCATTTTCACCAGCAATTTCACACTCAGGCATTTCACTCGGCATTGTCACTGGCATCAAAGGCATTTCACTGGCATTTCACTGCATTATCACCGGCATTTCACAGGCATTTCACAGGCATTTTTACCGGCAGTTCACCGGCATGATTTCACAGGCATTTCAACCGGCATTATCATCCGGCATTTCACAGAATTTCAATGTCAAGTCGTTGTGAGGTAGCTCACCTGAGAAGACACTGCACGCTGCTGAGGTCACACTATGTCGGCTAATGTTCAAAATGCTTGCACGAATCCACCTTCATAACCCACTACTGGTATCAATACTGCTTAGTCGTGGAGTCAGCTTGATGAGCCTCCTTCGCAGGGTGCCACACGTCTTTCCGACGACAGTTCCTATGACTTTGCCGAGGCCCCAGAACAAAACCAAATCAAGGGCATTGCTGTGGAAAGGTCCATTGAAACTGAGGTCAATACCGTGAA
>JAFLJL010002047.1:15000-17500 GCA_018398815.1 Conus ventricosus
GGAACACTAAGACAGAAGAGGTCGGTTCTGAGTGAAGAGAAGCAGGGTAACTCTTCTGAGAGAGAGAAAAAGATCAAACACTACTCAAAACACTCATGCACTTATGCCCAGGGGCATGGATTTTGGTCTGTCCGAAAGGCTTTCATATTCGACTTTTTTTTTTTTTCAAACCACATATCAGTTAGATTTGAACCCAAAACAAGACCACACAGCCCCCTTAGTCATGTGACACGTTGAAGCTCGATACTGGATGTCAGTTCATTCAAAGACAGCCGTAAAACTCACAATAGCGTGTCTCTGCAAACGCTCATGTCAGCACGCACATGCTTACTCAGAAACACGAGAGCATCCGCAAACGCACGAACATGCTAAGTTCAAGGTCAGACTGAACTACATTTCATGATTATTGCTATTGAAAAGAAGTGTGGATAACCCATTCGCACATGTAAATGGTGGGTTGAAATGTTCATAAGAAAAGTCTGGAATTAAGTTGGCTTTATTCTGCGCTTCGTAAGTGGACGCCATTATGCGAGAAGTGTTGTCGCGGGAATGCTAATTGGAGGGTGTGTCGAAGTGTCGCGTGACTTTCACGCTGTTGCGTGTCACACGAGGTTGTCAAAATATTGTGTCACTACTTGCTCCCCCCCCCCCCCTTTCCCTTCACCCTCAAGCTTTAAGAGGCTTTCAAAGCTTTTTTTTTAAGCTTTAAAAGATACAAAAAGGGAGAGAATTTCACAGAGTGAGAGGTAACTTTAGGGAGAAGGGGCGGGAGGGAATGTTGGGGGTGGGGGTGGGTCAGCCGACAGTAGAGGTAATATGCACCTAGAGGATCACTGTTTTCGTAGACGTGAAGTCAGGTGACATACGTATCTTAAAATACCCTCTGCCTGCGAGTCGCTAGAATCCTCTCAATGAATCAAACCCATTCGATCTACAATCTTTTTTCTTTTTTTTTAAGAAGGGACGGTACAAATCCTCTCATAAGTCGTTTGTTTCTGGTCCACCATTGCGAAAATGCATTTTCAAAAATTGCGTTGAATGTGGGTGTCTAAGTAAAAGCATATGTCGTGTCATATCGCATGCGCATCAAAGGTCTGATTAGATGAAATTTTAAAGAAAAGACAGTTAAGGTTCTCTCTATAATGTAAGCGGACATTTAAGACCGAGGTCGCTGATTTTCCGATTTCTTAGGGACTAGCATTATGAGAGCGGCGCCGATCTCCTCTCCCTGTCAGCTTTGCCTTTTTCTTCTGTGAAGAGTAACTGGTACGCACTGACAGATAAGTGAGTGGAACAATGTCTCGGTGCGGTCACCAAACTTTGTCGCGCTTAACTTCGACTTTCAGGACGAGTACTGTTACCAATGTACTGGTCATTTTCCCCGTCAGATATCAGCCGCACATGATAGCTAGAGGACTTTCAGGATGAGTGCTGTTACCGCTGTACTGGTCATACTCCCCATTAGATATACAGGCAGTGTCCGCAGGAGTATCAGCCTGCGTACGCAGAAAGAAAGAAAAAGAAAGATATCGGCCGCACATGATAGCTAGAGGACTTTCAGAACGAGTGCTGTTACCGCTGTACTGGTCATTCTCCCCACCAGATATCAGCCACACATGATAGCTGGAGGATAAAGGACTTAAAAAACAGAGGAGAGGAATATGATGAGCAGGCCTTAGGGTTCGCAAGGGAAGGAAAGTGTGTTTTAAATACCTGATAAACGAAAGAAGATATACACGACACAGAAGTAACGCGTTTCGACCTTGAGGTCTTCTGCAAACAAAACAAATTTCATACACACGCGCGCACGTGCGCGTACGCATGCATGCACACAAGCACACACACAGAGACACATAACTCATATACACACACACACACTCTCACTTACACACACACACACCACACACACACACACACACACACACACACACACACACACACACACACACACACACACACACACACGAGCGCACTTAAACTAAAACCCTAACACAGAGAGAGAGAGAGAGAGAGAGAGAGAGAGAGAGAGAGAGAGAGAGATTAATAATCACACACACACACACACACACACACACACAGAGAGAGAGAGAGAGAGAGAGAGAGAGAGAGAGAGAGATTGATTATCACACACACGCACACACACGCACACACATACACACACTCTCCCCACTCTCTCTCATTCTCCCTCTCTCTCTCTCTCTCTCTCTCTCTCTCTCTCTCTCTCTCTCTCTCTCTCTGTTTAGAAATGCCTTTTTTTTTATCTCACAAGAAGCTACTTCAGGGGGTACAGATCATTATATATGCCTGTCAGAACATGTTTGAAGTGAGAGGCCAGACAGGCCGACTGAAAAACAGCGCGCCTCGAAATGTTTGATAACAGCCCCAGCCTTCAGTATTTGCCCAGACTATGCACAACAGTCAAGTGCTCTCCTACATGAAGATGAATGTCATTGTTCGAACAGGGATCAGATTAGCTCCATCAGTGGTCGCTTGCTAGAGC
>JAFLJL010002047.1:25000-30071 GCA_018398815.1 Conus ventricosus
ATTTAAAACCCTACTGATTTGAAACACTTATCAGATAACCTGCAAGAAAATGTAACTCGACTAATTAACTGGACAGAATTGGGAAACACATTTTCCTTAAATGTCAGAAAACAAAATACAGCTTATTACGTCCTCGTCAAAAAAAGACAAAATTTAAGTACTCCAAATGCCCCCTATATTTATTAAAAACAACAAGCTAGAAGAAGTTAGTACTCATAAAGTGTTAGGAATCACTATTGACAATAATCTTTCCTGGTCGCCACATGTTTCCAACTTAAGCAAACGAGTTTCTCAGAAAATTTTTCAGCTTTCTAAGTTAAAAAAATTTTCCCAGATATAAACCTCGTAAACATTTCTATCATGCATATATCCAGTCCTACATTGACTATTCTTTTACTCTCTATGATTCTTGCAGTGCAATTACGTTAAAACCGTTTCGCAGGGCCCATAAGCGGGCTATCAAAACATACTTCAAAAAGCATCAACATTAACTACTCAAGATTACCTCGAATTAGATATATTGCCCCTTTCTTATAAATTTGAATATAATAAAGCAATAATGATGTACAGAGTTATGAACCAATTAGCACCCTCAAATATATCTGCAAGATTTCCAATCAATCAATCAAGATATACTAACAACATAATCATACCGAAACCAAGAATCGATCTTTTTAAAAGTAGCTTAGTTTACTCTGGTGGAACACTTTGGAATTCTATGCCAAAATATGTTAAACAGAAGAAAAGCATTAATTCGTTTAAAGTTGCGTATAAACGCCTTCTATTTGAAAAAATGAAAAACATTTTAACAGTTCCCTAGTATTCAGTCTGAGCTAATATCATAAGTATAAATGTCAGCAACTGTTGTTATTCAGAAATTAAAACCCTGCATATTTTATCTTTTTACTTATTATTTCATATGTATGTACTATTTTCCATTATCATTGATCAATGTTTATTTTAAAAATTCACGGTTAAACTAGCATATGCTCTGTCTTATTCTTTTCTTTAATTGATCACCGAATTATCTCCTGGGCCTTTGTCAGTCGTGTAAATAGTTGGCGTACACTATATTGCGTATTTATGTTTCTCATACTTTCTTCTTTTTCCTTCTTCTTCTTCTTCTTCTTCTTTTCTTCTTCTTCTTTTTCTTCTTCTTCTTCCTCTTCTTTGGTATACATATATAGACAATTTACTTTCTGCACTATTGTTGTGGATTTTTGTTTAGCCTCAGGCTGAGTGTAAAAAAGCACACTTGTATGCTTATCTCATATCCCTGAATAAACAAAATTTCGTTCGTTCGTTCGTTCGTTCGTTCGTTCTTTTCTCTCTCCCAGTGAAGTTCTCTTTAACATGTTCAATTCAGAATGAAATTGGTGCATAACCATGACGACGTGCTCATTATTTTCTTCTCTATTTTTTTTTCTTGACCTTTTCTTAAGATGTATTGTATGACCTATTTGGAATAAAGATACCTTCTTGGGAACAAAAAAAAGGTTTTTTCCCATCATGACGCACTCCAAATCGAAGACGATCCTTCTTGGAATGATTAAATGAACTATTTACCCTGTCGAATGTCACACTGACGTTTCAACATTTCTCTTTGCGATGCACTCCCCCCCCCTCCCCCCCCCCCCCCCCCCCCAAAAAAAAAATAATAATAATAAAATAAAATAGATAAATAATATAAAATAAAATAAATAAATAAAAATATGGCATTGTGTACTTCAAACAAAACTGAACTGTTGTTAAATATAGCACAGCCGCCTGGCATGCCTGGTTCCATGGGATGGCACGAGGTGTTCTTTGCATGCAGCACCGACAGATTCATGCACATAGGTTCCAAACCAGAATCAAGTCAGACATGAAAAGCTAGTTTTCTCACAGACACATACAGACATTTAGAGAAAATGTATGCACAAGAAAATGAAATTATTCGCATTTTTTCATGAACGTGCGTGGTTGTTTTTTTAAGCAAGCAAGCAAGCAAACAAGCGCGCACACGCACACACACACACACACACACACACACACACACACACACACACACACACTCATACTGACTGACTGAAACCAATTTATTGTCAGATTAACTCACGGTTGTACTGACACACTCATACATGCATGCACACACACACACACACACACACATGGAGCGCACGCACGCACGCATGTGCGCACGCGCGAGCACACACACACACAGCGTGCACGAACGCACACACGCATGCACGCACGCACGCGCGCACGCGCGCGCGCACACACACACACACAAGCGCGCGCGTACACACACACACACACACACACACACACACACACACACACACACTTCTAAGGTTTTCAACGTATTGTTCTTTAAATGCTTTTTATTTCTCAGAAATTTGTTTTCTTTGTCTTTTCTTTGATGAATCATGGGCCTGCGTTGTTGAAGTGAGTGTTATATCTCTTTCCGTGTGTGTGTGTGTGTGTGTGTGTGTGTGTGTGTGTGTGTGTGTGTGTGTGTGTGATTGTGTGTGTGTGTGTGTGTGTGTGTGTGTGTGTGTGTGTGTGTGTGTGTGATTGTGTGTGTGTGTGTGTGTGTGTGTGTGTGTGTGTGTGTGTGTGTGTGTGTTGTGTGATTGTGTGTGTGTTGTGTGTGTGTGTGTGTGTGTGTGTGTGTGTGTGTGTGTGTGTGTGCGTGTGTGTGTGTGCGTGTGTGCGTGTGCATGCGCGCGCATGCGCATGTGTGTGTGTGTGTTGTGTGTGTTGTGTGTGTGTGTGTGTGTGTGTGTGTGTAACAGTTCTGATCCTTCGAGAAAACAGGGAAAGCAGCTATTATCCTAACAGTAGCAGGGAGGTCAGTGGTCATCCTTTAGGAAAACGGGGAAAGCATTTATTGTTCCGAGTAAACCGGGGAAACAGTAGTGATCCTTGGAGATACTAGTAATAACAAGAGAGATAAACAGACAGGCAAACAGATGACTCGAGCCCAGACAAACTAACAGAATTAAATGTAAGTTTTTGACCCAACCGATACGCCATACATGCAGGGATCAGCTGACAAACGAACAAAACAGGTCGTAGCACGAGATAGTCATGTGATGTAGATAAACACTGATTGGCTATAAATGGCAGTGAATACAAGTCGTCACCGCCCACATCTCCAGCTCCTTTGTTTTCTTTCACCGGCGTCCAGTCTGTGGTCATCGCCTCGCCACACACGTTGTTGTCATCATCGTCGCCGGTGTCGGTGGTGTCGGTCAGTGACAGAAGGGCAGAATGTTGGGTCTGGCACTGTTGGCGGTGCTGCGTGTGCAGGAGGGAGTCTGGCACAGGTGCCGGCACCTTGCGCAACCCCGCCCCAGTTTACGGTAGGTGGTGTGTGTGTGTGTGTGTGTGTGTGTGTGTGTGTGTGTGTTGCGTGCGCGCGCGCGCGTGCACGTTACTGATCTGTTGAAGAAAGATTTTCCAGCAAAATGTCGGTTTCTGGGCCCCTGTCTTAAGGGCTGTAGCAGCCCTTCAACATTTTCTTTCAGCTGTGTTTTCTTTCTGTCGAAGGCCGAACGGATTTGAAAAAAAAAAAAATCTTCCTTTCGTATTCCGCTCCATTACAAATTCTTTTCTTTCGTCAACTATAAAGGCCAGTATGGTTGCAGAAAATACTGAGAGTACGCTAACATGACAAAAGAGCAAACCAGGCATTTGGATGTCAATAAATCGGCTTCAATATTCGACAGAGGAAAGCTGTTGTACAGGAGAAGACAGGAAAGAAAATGTGTCCCAGTTTATTAGCAGAAAATACGGATAATGCCCTGAAATGACGAGGAACAAATAATGCTATGAGATGTTGATAAATGGAGTGCAGCACTAGCAGACAGGACAGGTAGACTGGGATAGGGGGGTACGAGAGGAAATCTGTCTTGAGGTGTTATGGAAAAATACTCTCGGATCTGGATCTGGATGAGCACGAGCTCGATGTGGTGGCCACAAATGACAATAAACGCAGCGGAGAAGGGAAGGAGGACGGGAGGGTAAGGGAGAGGGCGGAAGGGGATGCTTTAGAGGAAGATGTTGTTGTTGTTGTCGTACCTTGGCTAAAAAAAACCTCCAGGGATCATCCGAACAGCCGAAGTACTTGAACACTATGGTACAAATGCATCAGCTGGGATGAGCACATTACGTGTGTGACCGTTTTTTAATTACCCCGCCACGTGGGCCGCCACACTCCGACTTCGGAGGATTTTGGAGACTGATAATGTTATGCTAGGAGCTCGTCACCGTTGAAGACAATCCCCACATAAACTATGCAGAGCATAACAACATGTTGATGTAGCCTTGGTGTTCTAGCCTATGTCAATTGGCCTGACACAGCCTTAAGCCAAGGCGGGAGGGGAAGATAATCATGCATGTTGGTGGTCAAGCAGGGGCTGATGTTGCAGTTGTAATCCCTGCAGTTGGTCTGGACCAAGATTGTTCCTATCTGTCATCGTTCTCACGAGAAAAAAAAAAAAAAAAAAACAGAGAGAGAAAAAAGGACTAAAGATTTCTCAATTTCCTGTTCTGACTGCTTGGATTTTGATGGATCATCTGTTTGCTCCTGCTCATCTCTGTGCCAGATTTGAGGCACCACAGTCTGTACAGCGCTTTGGCTCAACGCGGCGCTTTACAGGCAGTTGATGAGCGAGTCGTTGGTGTCTTGAACAGTGTTATAAACGACACCGGAAGCAGTCATAGATAACCTCGGTATGACTGATATGAAAGGTCATCTTGAATAGTCACAAAAGACACCGAAAATCATCGCAAGTAACTTGTGTATGATTAACATGGAAGGTGGTCTCGAACAGTCACAAACGACACCAGAAACAGGATAGGGTAACCTCTGTATGACTGACATGAAAACTTTTGAAACAATCGCATGGAACTACGGTCTGATGATATGAAAGGTAATCTTGAACAGTCCCAAAGGACACCAGAAAGAATGATAGGGAACTGCGGTAAACTGGATATGAAAGGAAATTCTAACAGTGTCACACAGACACTGGAACCAGTGACGGGTAATCTCAGTTTGATGCTATTGGAGAAAAAAAAGATGCAA
>JAFLJL010002048.1:0-5000 GCA_018398815.1 Conus ventricosus
AGCATGTTTTCTATAATTGTCCAATTGTTAAGAAGTTTTGGAATTCATCGAGCAAAAAAATGATTAGACACAAATATAGGCTAAGGTTGTCAGTCACTGATGTTCTGTTTGGTGTGAACATTTCACTCTGCCCACGTGGAAAATACGTATACATCAATCTCATTGTATTAATTGGAAAAATGTCAATCAGTATTTTCAAAAAGACACGGTCTGCACTCTTACTGCAATCAATCTTTGAAAAAGCATTCAGTATAAAGGAGCTAGTTCATACCTCACCTCATCTTCCAGCTTCTTCCGACCCCGTTCACGCCCCCCCCCCCCCCCCCCCCCCCATACACACACACACCTCCGCCTCCTCCGGCACCCGCTCTCCTCTTTCTCTGCCTTTTTTTCTCTCTGGTGGCCTGAGTCGATTCGTCAGTAGCTGGCTCTCTCTTATATACTTGTTTATTGTCACTTTAAGTTCATGTTTCCAACTTTCAATTAATCATTTCATTCATTCTCTCATTTATTAACTTATTTCATTTCCTTTGGGGGGGGGGGGGGGAGGGAAGATCGTGATTCACTGTATCTCTGCTTATTCTTTTTATATTTACATATATTTGCTGAGAGGATTCATTAATGTGTGTATGCTTTTGTCTATTTACCCATGTATTTGTAGGCTCGCAAATCTTTACGCGCGCGTGCGCACGTTCTCACACAATCACACACACACACACGCACGCTCACTTACACACACACACACACACACACACACACACACACACGCACACACACACGCACACACACACACCGATACTGGTTGTCTCTTTCCTCACGTCCTCCTTGCAGCTCCATCCCCCCCCCCCCCCCCCTCCACTCCCCACCCCAATTATTTCATCGTTTCTTCTTCACTGCAATAATATGGCGTTGCTGGGCAACTGGCAGGTGCGAGACTACTTGTGATCATAGGATACAAAAGCTGACTTATCCTTTCGTTCCATGTTCGCTCGTTCCTTCTTTCTTTCTTGGATGTTTTCGTTTTTCGTTCCAAGGAGAACTTTCGGACACACGGGAGAGAACGGAGGAGGCAAAAAGAAATCTTTATGTTGTATTCAATGTATTCAACCTGGTCACATCTAGGCCTGAAGATGTTTAATGCCATCAGCAGCAAATTTCCAATGTTCAATGCCGTTATATAAAAAAAATTCTAATAAAGGATTCTCACCAATATTTTTCTGACGAGAGAGAGAGAGAGAGAGAGAGAGAGAGAGAGAGAGGAGAGAGAGAGAGAGAGAGAGAGAGAATGTACACACACACACACACACACACACACACACACACACACACACACACACACACACACACACACACACACACACACACACACACACACACACACACACACACACACACACACACACACACACTCTGAGAGAGAGAGAGAGAGAGAGAGAGAGAGAGAGAGAGAGAGAGAGAGAGAGAGAGAGATCGATTCATTAATTGATTGGTCTGTAATATTCGAAGATGAAGATTTTAGGCTGAGGCCTCCTCTATCCTTATCATGCATACATTATTTCAACACATATTATTCAAACTGAAAATTCAAACATAACAACTCTGTAATGTAATTCTACGGTGACAAAAAGACTATTCATAAATAATATAATAATGACATGGTGGATTGTCAAACAAAAGGAACAAAAGAGAACAAAAACACAGAGAGAGAGAGACAGACAGACACAAGAGAGAGAGAGAAGAGAGAGAGGAAGAGAGAGAGAGAGAGAGAGAGAGAGAGAGAGAGAGAGAGAGAGAGAGAGAGAGAGAGATTCGAATGGTTTAGTCATTCATAGGCCTTGGCCCCTAATGAAGGGGGTGAGTACATTATACTCAAAACCTACGAAAAAGAAACAAAAACACAAAAGACCTGCATTTAATTGAAATATTGACACTAGTGAGATTGATGTGAGCATATCATTTTGATTATGAAACAGATCATTCTCTTACCTTAAATGCTTTGTATAAAAACAAGAAGAAATTTTTTAACATCTTGGGCAGAGGATGGCGACATCAACAAAACCAATTTAAACAAGGATGGCTGCCTATAATATTTTTGCCTGATTAATTCAGCTCGAATATTCCTGTGAACAGGGCAGCAAAGAACAAAATGTACTTCATTCTCCTGTGATTCTTTGCACAGAGGACATAACGGCCATTTACTATCAGCACATCTGTATCTACTGTGATGAACAGCTATTTCTGAGACGCCAAGCCTGAATTTCGTGGTTACAAATTTTAAATGTCTATCCATGTCAAGAGCTATATAAGGTTTTAGATCATGAAAATTACAGTAACTTTTGTAAAATTCAAATCTTTCACTATTCTGGATGTGGTTTGACCACTTTTGCCAACGACAATCAATCAGGCGTTGACGAAAAAGGCTTAAAAATTCATGTACATTTCCAACACCTTGATTGAGCCATGCAAAACCAAACCCATACTCAAACAAAGAAAGACGTACTTTAGTTACCCAGTTATTTTTTCCTCTTGCATCTAAGTCGGATATTATAGGCTTTGCGAGGTATTCTACTTTCTTCCATTTGTAGCAGAGGGAATCCATTGGTTTCGCCGTAAATGAGATCTTTAGGCGTTCGCCTATCCACACCCAAAAATTTCTTCAATGCAAACGTATGCACTGCTTCACAGTGGATGGCAGCTTTGTCAAGACCCCAAATCTCAGGGCCATATTGAACAACTGGCTGAACTTGATTATCAAATATCTTTAGAAATAGACCAAGAGAAGAATTGTTTAACTTTTATAACTTTTTCATAGTACAAAGTAAAGCACCTTTAGCCCTACTAGCTATGTCTTTACATGCACCAACAAAACTCAAACGAGTAGAAAAACATTTTGCCCAGATATTTATAAGCATTAACTACAGGCATTAAGTCACCGTCATACAATCACTTTTCTCGTGCACTTAAATAGCCTCCCTTTCGAAAAACTATAATGTTACTCTTATTTAAATACACTTTTAGTTGGAGAGACGCAGCAGCCCTTTGTAAGCTATTTACTATTGTCTCCGACAACAGGATCACATCATCTGCTAATAAAAGAATAAACAATTCAAAAGCATCAACTGACATCAAAGAACGATGTCTTCCCTTATCAGTTACCTCAATTGCCAGCTCATTAATAAACAAAGAAAACGAGATTGGACTGCATGCATCTCCCTGTTTTAAGACCAGTTGTGCACGTAATATAGTCTGTTAATTTATATATTATAGTTAATTTAGCGCCACAGCGCACGCTAGCTCTCGCAACATCATACATGCGTTTTATACATCTGTAAAGCTTACCCTGTACACCATTTTTAAAGCAAGATTGGCCAAAGAATATATTTATTTATAGTATCAAATGCGTTTGAAAATCCGTGAAAGCAATGTGTAGTTTTCGATTATATGAGAAGTATTTTTGTACAAACGCTAACAAAGTGACCAAGTGGTCAATAGTTGAATAGCCTTTTTTTTAAAGCCAGCTTGATACTCATCCGTGATATTGTTCTCAACTACCAATTCTTGTAATCTATTGTTTATAATCGCCCATACAGCTTACTACAAATATTGCTCAGAGAGATTCTTCTATCATTGTTAGGATTACTGACATCACCTTTCTTAAATAGAGGTAATGTCATCGATTCGGTCCAGATATCTGGATATACACCCTCGTCAAAAAGTTTATTGAACAGTTTTAGGAGAAACTGGAAGACCTGTTCAGGAGAGTTCTTAAACAATTCGCCAATAATACCACCTGGGCCAGCTGCTTTACGTTTTTTATAGAAAATTCTTCTTAATGCTAATAAGATTCCTCTTTAGTAATGGGACGATTCATATAACTATCAGTATCCTCTTGAGGTATTACCTCATTATGCTCATTTTCATCATTAATTTGTAATAAAGCTTGAAAATGCTTAAACCATGCATCAACTTTAAAGTTACTATTCAGCTGTTTTCGTTTAAATGATATCTTATGAACGGTATCCCAGAAGTAGTTTTGACATTTTACAAAGACCACAAGCTTATCCTATAAAAAATTTGTTGAATTCCTTTTCCTTTCCCCTCAATAGATGTTTGTACTCGCGCTGGGCAATTGAATCGCATCATTGTCTACTTTGTCACGAGTACGACGACTAACTCGTAACAATATCATTACCTTTCTTTTGTCGAGTACACATTCGTGATCATACCAGTGCTCTTTTTTTTTTTCTTTTGCTTTTACCAGACATCATGTTTCATAACATCAGCGCTTTCTTTTATAATAATAATAATAATAATAATAATGAATATTTCTATAGCGCAAATCCTAAATTAGCTCTAAGCGCTTTACAATACTAGGACTAACGAAAACACGCACGCGCACACACACACACACACACACACACACACACACACACACACACACACACACACACACACACACACACACACACACACACACACACACACACACACACACACACACACACACACACACACACACGTGCGCGCGCACACACGCACACACGCAAACCGCATACTCAGGCACGGGGAAGCAGATACGTACAGCACACACGGGAAAGCAGACACGCACAACCACTCACGCACACCTTCGCACACACGCACTAACACAAACTGACATCTGTGTATGACCCGTAAAAAGATGAGTTTTTAGTTTCGTTTTGAAGACTGGAAAAGAGTCACAGTGCCTGATGTCGTGTGGAAGAGAATTCCAAGTTTTAGGAGCCAGGAAGGAGAAGGAACGATCCCCCTTCTTTTGCATTTGAATCTGGGAGGAACCAGGAGCAACATGTCAGAAGACGAGCGAAGGGTTCTAGCTGGGCAGTATGATTTTAGAAGGTCAGACAGATAGGCTGGAGTTCCAGATTTAACAGCATTGAAACAGAGGCATGCGATTTTATATGTCACCCTGGCTTTGACCGGCAACCAGTGAAGTCTGCGTAATAATAGTTGAGGGTGCTCTT
>JAFLJL010002048.1:10000-28562 GCA_018398815.1 Conus ventricosus
AACAGAATGGGGTGGGGTAGTGGGTGGCGCCACTATTCTTACAAAAAGCTCCAAATGTTCAGCGACAGGTGTACTAACTGGCGATTAAGAGCCGCCAAGAAAGCTCTGCCAAAGCAGTATTTTACTTTTGAAAAAAAAAAAACACTAACTCTGCCAATGCTGGTCCTAAGCCCGGTTGAAAAAAGAGAGAGGGGTGTGGTATAAACTTTTTTTGTGCGAGAAGGAAAGTATAATGAAACTCTTTGTTGTGGGAGGCAACCTGTGGTGAAGACAGCCTTGCTATAAATAGCCGTTCATGTGTGAACGTCCTATTTTAGCAGCAAGAGGGCTGCGGTAAAATCAGCCTTGCTGACTGCTACTATAATAGCCGTTCATGTGTGAACGTCCTATTTTAGCAGCAAGAGGGCTGCAGTAAAATCAGCCTTGCTGACTGCTACTATAAATAGCCGTTCATGTGTGAACGTCCTATTTTTGCAGCAAGAGGGCTGTTACTATAACTGGCCTTTTTTAGCAGCATGAGTCTAACAGGATGTAGTGGTGCTCGTAACTAGGACAGACGTGCATCCATGCCCGTTTGACATAGATATAAAGTCGCAAGCCCTCTAACTGTGTCAAACGTGCATGGATGCCTGTTTGGTCTAGTTAAGAGTAGTGAAACTACCAAGCCACCTAACTGTGTCAAAACGTGCATGGATGCCCGTTTTGGTCTGGTTAGCTAAACCAACTAACCGCAGTTATTACTGTGCTGGTGATAACAGATGTCAAGTGGCCTTACCAGTTCCACTTGACATTTTAACGCCTTCTTACCTTTACCCACCCCAAGTCATCCTCAAGTTCTTACTCAAGTCATCCTTAAGTCATCCACAAGTTCTTACTCAAGTCATCCTCAAGTCACTTCTAAGTTTTTACTCAAGTTGTCCTCAAGTCATCCTTAAGTCATCCACAAGTTCTTACTCAAGTCATCCTCAAGTCACTTCTAAGTTTTTACTCAAGTTGTCCTCAAGTCATCCTTAAGTCATCCACAAGTTCTTACTCAAGTCATCCTCAAGTCACCCCAAGTCACTTCTAAGTTCTTACTCAAGTCATCCTCAAGTTCTTACTCAAGTTACCTCAAGGTTAGAATTAAGTCATCCTCTAAGTACAACCAAGTTCTTATTTAAGTTATCTTATAATTATCAAAAAAAACAAGACAATCTATGTTTTTTATCTTAAATAGTAAATGTCTAATATAGTATACACACGCTTCAAAAAACGCGCCATCGTTTGAGGATGTCTTGCTCAGCGTCCTTGGCGCGAGATTGGTTAGCATAGATCTTAATGAAGTTCTTACATTGTAAGCAACCGCATTGATTACAATTCTGGTCTATTAAAATGTCTTTTATAGACTCCATGTCTTTATTTATTGACTTCATCATTTTAAACAAATAATAATCCACCATAATCTATTTTTATCAAAATTTTTTTAAAATTAAGTTCTTAAAATATTATTGCATCTGAAATGGATCAAAATGATCTTTTGTTGGCGGTCCTGGCGTGCTGTTGTGTTCGTCTTTTGTATTTAGTGGTTGAGATTGTTTGGACTTTGGTTCTTGGTGTTGCTGTTTATATATTTTATAACCGTAATAACCGCCCCCAGCAGCAGCAAGGACGCCAAAAATGACAACAGTTTTAAGTTCAATATTCCATGAAGACTTTGGTGTTGTAGGCTTTGAATTAACTTGTTCTTGTTCTGGCGTTTTTAAAGCTGGCGTTGAAACAACTGGCTGCGGCTCTTTTCATTATGAGTTATATTATGTGCTTGTAATTTTAATTTTGATTGTTTGTTTCCACTCTGCTAATCGTTTTCCTGCTGCAATACGCCCAGGATGAGGGGGCTTTTTTACTGGTTATATTCTCCACCTGATTCAATGTTTTCTGATTCAATGTTTTCTGATTCAGCGTTTCCTGATTCTGCTGTTTTTCTGGCTCGGTCATTTTTAAGGGAAATAAAATCTATATGATTAAAAGTTATTAATCCCATGATTAACGGCGATAACAATGTTCCAAATCTGTAGTATAGATCACATCCTAGAGACTCTAATGACTTTGTTAAAACTGGATCCTGCGTTAAATCATACATAAAATCTTGTTCAGAATCAATGGGCGCAAATCTACTGACTAGTTTAGTGTACAAACTAAGAACCGTTTGCCCTACACTTTTTACCATTCTTGATCCTAGTTGCGCTTCATACCTGTTATGATACTTTATAATGTCTTGCGGCGACATCTGTTGAATCTGTTCTATGCTGAATTCATTTCCGAGGAACTGTTTTGTTTTTCCACATGCTGCCAAAGAATACAACCTCTCCTTTTTAGGCATAATAGCTTGGTCATCAACTTCTTCATTTGTAAGTCCAAGACAGTTTAGGCCTCTCTGTAGCTCTAGCAGATCATCGCTGTTCATGTTTTTTATTAATTATAATTATTTTATTTTTTAAAATGAGCGCCGAAAAAAACTGTTGCCAACCTTGTATACCATTCTGCTGTTATTGGAGGCCTAAGTATAGGATACACAATGCTTGGTAAAAGCTTGTTAAAAATTAAACCAGCAGATCTTGGCAAACTAGACTTTGAGGATTCAGCAAAACTGATTGCTGTTATTACAGCTTCATTTGCTACAAAAGATTTTCTAGTTAAGCAAGGAATAATTTCAGACAGTATCAATATGTAAAATTAAAAAAATACATTTATAAAAATGGCTTCACTCGTAATGATGATAGGCGGCGCAGTAGTGAATGCGCTTGCTTTTAGCGGAAGTAATTACGCGTTTAGTAAACTACGAGACGACGGCGAGAGAAAAAGACATAACAAAGCTGTGGAGCAACTAGCAGCTGCACAAGACGCCTATGAAAAGCAGAGAATTGAGCAGTTAGATTTTATTAATGACAAACTGAAAAAACAGGGGCATGCAGCTTACACATTTAAAGATGTTGATCAGGCAATAAAAGAATATTATCTTGTAACAGGCAAACCAATCGAGACATTGCCCCCACCAAAATTCAGTGACTTTTATCAACCATCAGAAAAACAAAAGATGCAAGAAATCGTGTTTATCGTCTTTGGTATGACCGTTGTGTATTTTGTTGCACATAATATTGGCTGAATAAAAATGAACAAAATCTATTATTCGCCAAAAGGATATTGGAAGGGAATAACGGCAATAAAAAAGCTAAGCCAAGCAGCGGGAGTCAGCGAACAAACAGCAAAGGAATGGTTATCTAAACAAGCGATTTGGCAAATTTATTTACCTGCGCCTAGGCAAATACAGAGACCGCACTTTGTGAATACAACACCGAACGACACCCATCAAATGGATCTTCTATATTTACCCCATGATACGATTAGACGAAAAAGATTTAAGTACGCACTCACAGTCATTGACATAGCTTCAAGATATAAAGATGCAGAACCATTAACACAAAAGAGTGCTTCTGCTGTTGCTGTCGCTATACAACTGATATACCAACGAGGCCCGCTAACTTATCCTCGCATGATTCAAGTTGATGATGGAAAAGAATTTAAAGGCCGAGTGAATCAATTATTGTTAAAACATAGAGTTACCATTAAAAGAGGCATTCCAGGAGTTCACAGATCACAGGCTTTAGTTGAAAACTTTAACAAACAGTTATCCGAAAGACTTTTTTCCTACCAGTATCACAGAGAGCTGATTGACAATTCTCGCAACACAGAATGGGTTAGACGACTGCCCTCAGTTTTGCGCGCAATGAATAATGAAGAATTTAAAGGGCTAAAACCAGTACAAGCAATCAAAAGAAAAAACAATAAATGTTGCTGAAGGAGAGTCTTCATCCGGCAAACTATTACCATTTGGTTTGAAAGTAAGGTACCTTTATTTACCGGGGGAAGCAGAAGGGGACACTCGCATCAGGGCAACAGATCCAGTTTGGAGTGTCGATCCATATGAAATAAAAAGAATTGTAAAAATGAATCCGCCCATGTATTATTTACGAGAAACGACACAACAAAACAACCAGCTCCTCAAAGATCTTTTGTGAAGGAAGAACTGCAGATAATCCCACCAGACACAGTTCCAGTTGCTTAATTAATTTACATAAATATATTTGGGTCTAAAATGGAAGCTCAGAACGAAACAAGAATGAAAAAGGGAAGAGACCTTGAAAATGATGCGGGAAGCATTTGAAAAAAATTCTGCTGTTAGGGAAACATTTTCGAAGCTTAATCAATTCCTGCTAAAACCATCTAGATCACCTAAAATCCAAATTCTCAAATTGGGAAAAAGCATATACTGAAATATTAGAAAAAATTCTAGCACAACAAGCAAACATGAGAAAAGATTTAAATGAATTGGATGAAGCTATGATTGATCTTGCAAATAAAAGTTGGTGAAAAATATAAGCCCTGTTTATGCGGCCCTCCAGTGCCCGATTGCATATGAAAACTCTGGATTAACAAATACTCGTTTAGTGTTTGTTCTATCTAATGACTTCTTTGTTACAACAGTTGTGTTGATCTCATGTAGATTAGATCGCAGTTTTACGTTGTCATGATGAAAAAGTCTTATTGCCAAACAATGCTTCTTTGTAGTTGTCATGTGATATGTTTGACTGCACAACGCTGTGAGATATTCCCTTTGCTTTCTTAATGATTTTCTCCTGGCTCGAAATACTGTACATTTTCGACCTTAAACCAATAAACTCCTTAATCACCCCTCCGGATAATTCATCCTTCATCTTTCCTAAAACCTTCTTATTAACGGAAAGAATGTAAAGGCGAATCTTTAGGGTAATCAGATGTATCATACCATCCCACATGCCCTTTAGCCACTTCGATTTCCATGTCTTTATAGATGTCTTCAGTAGGGATATCTATAACAAAACTATCTGTATCTGTGTAAAGTACTCTGGACTCTGGATACAAGGGTTTAAAGTAGTCATAAAGAAATTCTAACATCAAAAGCTTTGATAATTCTAAAACGGTAAACCCAATAAATACAGGCTTGTCCTAATTTGACTTTCTTTTTTTCATCATTATCCCAAAAAAGCTGATCATGAAATCTTCTGAAGTCCTGATAATTAGGTTTTGAAGTCAGCTTAATTGCTTCGTTCTCTTTGGTGACTAATCTGACATCTTTGCGCTTGTGCGGATTCTCCATAGTCTTTCCAAAACAGCTGTTGTTTCATCAACTTGAAAAAGTCTTTTTCTGAAGCATCTGTGGATTTAGTTCTGAGATCAGTTTTCCCTTCATGATGTATGGTTCATGAACTGTTCTTGATCAAAAGCAATTATACGATGAACAGCTGTCAACTTCAACCCATGTCTTAAATAAAATTGTAGAAGTCTGTAATGGCAGACATAATTTTTTTTGCCTCGAAGATTAGGCACAAGTTTAGGCGGCTCTCTTGGATTCATCTTTAGACTTTCTGCTGCTAATGGGTAGTCATTATGCAGGTCATGGAGTTCATGAGGATAATTCTAAATCAACTTCTAGAATAAACCACGCTGTTGATCCGACGTCCAGACTGCTTAACCACTTTAATGCCTTTTGAATATTTTTCGGATTGTCTTCTGTGTGCATTTTAAAGTTGCGTAATGGAAGTGATTGCGCCATTGCCCATCCATACAGATTGTTTGCATCTAAATACATGAGATATTTAGACCTTTAATTTGGGATCATAGTCGTCCAAGTATTTGTTGTTTGCTTTACAGTAATGATGCGACGCCATACTAATTCCTCCACGCAATCCGTTTTCAATCATCTGAATCATTGGCAGTCAGACAGTAAATCAGTCTGTACTTCAGTAAACTTTAAGAAAGCGTCCCAACTCATCCCGGGTGCAGAAATGTAATGCGCGGGATCCAGGCTATAATGTTTCATGCAGGTCTTTCTATAATTTTCAAAGACGTCTGCCAACAAACATACATCGGCCATCAAGTAGGAGTCATGATAGTCTCCCATCGTTTTACAATCTAACTTCTGCCACGCACTTGAGCATGCGGTAAAACTGAATCACTAATACTCTTTCCTCTAAGACTAGAAAAGAACGCGTCTTTAGGCGGAAGTGTATCTTCGTCAAACCTTTCCCTACTGTTCATGTACTCATAAGGGTAAACACCCTTTCTAACGAGAGTTGGGTCAAAATATTCTTCTGTTATTGGCAGGACTTTTAAGGACATAGCCAGTAACTCTAATGAACCCATCATGTGTTGCATAGAGTCATAAAAAGACATGTTATTTAGATTAAAACACATGTACTTTTTTTGATGACTGTGCAATGCATGCTACCCCTGAAGGCGCTGTTACTGCTTGCATTATAAGGTGAGAGTCATAACCTCGCAAGTTGTGAAAGAATACCGGCAGCTTCCATTCTAGGAATCAAACTTAGTTTGAAGATTGCATTTACTGAGGCTGCTCCCTACTGAACTACCGCTAATGAGATTCATGGTCTTTTACTACGGTTTGCTGCGTCTGATGAAGCCTAACCGCAAATCCAACAGTGAGTCTAAGTCAAACTGTTTCTTGTCTTCCGGCGTCCATTATGATGTCCGATAAATTCAGAGTATTAGAACTATCGTTACGGCACTTGCTGCATGCGTTCTAAGAAAAAATGTCCTGCAGCATTAGCCCTCTATATAATTCTGGCTTTGAATGAACGCCAACCGACCTGAACAATAATGAAGGCAAATGAACAAATCTGATGATTACTCATAAGAATCTGTTTTTTCGAAGTTTTTGTGGCGCTGGCCCTGCAATAAGGAACAATCAGCGACTCAAGTCTGCGAAAACACTGTATGGTGACTTTTGCAGCCGATTCCATTCTTAAAACTACTTAGATCCGTGCAGGGGGCGTAGTTAGATCTGATCATTAACAGTCACTGGGCCGTTAGTGGGCAAGGTTTCTTAGTTCCTTGCGCTTTGGAGCAGATGGAATTTCTTGTTTTAACCCTTTTCTGCGAAATTCTTGTTTATGTAATGCTTCTTTATGTATGCCGCATTAGTTTTACTCATTGTTCGTATCAATGTGTAATGTGGCAGCCCCGCTGGCGAAAACATTCATTAGTAAGTCAACATGATTTTTGTCTGATCACCTATTGTTGGGGCTTTCTTGGACACTTTAAAATTTCGGCAAAGATTTTGTTTCCTCAATCCCATGTGTATACATTAATAGTTATATTGTTTGTTATTGTTCTTCAAAACTGATCAATGGAATCGACGCTAACAGGAAAGGATATTCCGCTAAAGTTAAGATCATTGAAGTAAGGGCGATAGTTAGACACTCTCTCTGCTTTTACGGCGTAATGCAGCCTTGCACGAACCCACCAAATAAAACATTGTCGTCTGAAGTCCTTATGTTTAGAACTGCACTTTTTGCGACTAATTCAGCGTAGTGGAATGTAAGAACTGCCTACGATTGTTCATATTTTAGCCCTTTTTAATCTAATCTCTAAGACTTCGTTTCTCTGACCAACCGGAGCCATCTCATTTTGGCTTCTTCAGGGCCACACAAAACTGCGTAAGCTGTTGGTCTGCCCAACCAGGTGATAAGTCATTATTAAAAGATTAACTGTTTTTAGGTCGAGACCCAATACTCCCTAGATTTTTTTCATTATATGTTTTATAGTCGATGAAAACAGTCTAACTGTACTTTTAAACTGGGCGGGTCTATTGTTAGTTTACCTGAACTTGAGAATTACATGAACAACACTTGCCTTACGTTTGTTGGATCAACGACTTCTAGATCAATATCGTTTTAAAGCTTTTGACAAACGCTCTACCCTCAGCATTCTTCAAACAATTCGTCTGGTCCTCCTATGTCATATCCATGTTGAGTTACTTTTCTAACTCAAAATATTTATTAAATTAAAACAAAAACTTAATCAGAATCAATGTCAAGGTCCTTTTTGAGCTTGGCACATAAACTAAAGTATAAACACCCTTTGGCGAAAGAATAATGGAGCTGTTTAAGAGCAGAGTTTTTAATGTTTCGTTTTACTTTTTTAAGATTCCTTTTTTAACTGCTCAGGTACTGGCTGTTGAGAAAAACTTTCCTCGCCTTTCTTTGAAGATCAAACTTTTGTCTTTTGTATCATCAAAATCACCTTAAACATAAATTTCCTTCTCTGTGATGGTTGAGTCATCTAGTGCTTTATTTATTATCAGCTTAAGGAACTAAGTTAGCTGTTATCATTGAACAATAGCTGTGTGCTTTTTGGAGTTTAGTTTTTAAAATTTTTTGCTAGCATCACATACGGCTAAAGAAACACAAGGCCAAGAGCTAAAGACAAACGCCAAGGTAAAGCGCGGTACCCTATGCCCGTTGCTGAAAAGACCTACACTCGTTCCTGCTGATACACCACTAATGTCGATGCCTCCCAGTATTAACATAGGTAACGGCATTAAAGGCAGGCAGAATACCTTCGTTTTGCTTTGCTGTATTTTGAAAGGTCCTGCTCCTAGTTTTTGTTGCATTTGTGTAATGTTTTGTTAATCTGAATGTTTTACTTCAGCAGCAGAACAGCCCTGGGGTCAATGTTGCCTTCTATAGCAGCAAGAGTTGCCTGCTATCTCTTCTTAGGTACTTTTTGGATAATCCTGAACAGGTCATGCTTTTTAAAAAGTAAAAAATAAATAAGTATTCTATATGTTTAATCTGCTACCTACAATATTCAGCTGTGTATCAATTAAAATAAAAACCAAATGTACGATTAAGTGGTTTATCATCATCTTTTTACTTTCTCATTTGAATGTTTTATTACGTCCTATACTTTTTTCACTCCCACTTCCATGGCAACTGATTTATCCTCTGTTTGACCTTAAGGTCAATCCATAAACCGGATTTTGTTGTTAAATAATCGTCAAGCCTAACCCTGTGAAGGTGTAGATCTTTAGACAATAAGGTCTGCTGATGGACTTCTACCCCTCCCCACGCCCCATACAATATTCTTATATCGTCAAAATGCTGATAAGGTCTAAGCCCGCTAGCATAGAATTGGTTAGGACTGCCATCAATCGAACATTGTTACTTTCGTTATTTTTGGATAAAAAACTTTTTTCACTTGCTCTTGCGAATGGTTCTCATCTCACACAGCAATAAAATACCATTAAAAGCGATTTTACTGTTGACACTAAGATTAAAATTCCTATATAGCGACTGCCCTGCTTTTAGATATGTTGAATGATGAAGCAACGTTCGTAATATAATTATAATCTTGACTGATATTTGGTTGCCCAATCAGCCTTACTCAAATCAGGGTTGCTAACAACACAAACTCTCACGAGATGTCGAAATGCTGTAACTTTGCTTCGTTCTTCAATACAAAACACACTTTGTATTCATTAAAAGTAAGTACTTATGACAAATCCTGTCTGATAATGCACCTTGAAAGTATGGGGCAATGCGCTTTTAACAACTCAAAATCTAAGGGAATGGAAAAATCGATTTCCATACCCAAAATTTAGAGGCTAAAAACTTTTGCTGCTTTTAAATTTGGCGTCGAGTTCGCGTTTTATTCTAAGTTTAGTGCTTCTCATTTCAAGTTCCTTGAAACGCAAGATCATCCCATTCATTCGCGGTTACCATAGATCAGAATAGTTAAAATATGTCCTGCATTGTGTACAGAAAATATTCTTGCCCCTCAAGGTTTTAAAGAAATTTTTCTTCAACGATTGCCCGTCCTATATTCTGGACCCACTGTTCCTGGTTGGTCGTTTGTTGAAGCGAGGTCTATTTGAAAGTAAGTCGCGCAGGAAGCCTGCACAATCATTTCATCCGCTCCTATCTGGAAATCTGACAGTAAGAATTTGATCCGCATCAATTGTTGAACGGTATTATAATGGAACAGTAATTTCCGTTTATTCCCTTCACCCCGCGGTTTCTTCAGTCTTCTAAGCGGGTCAAGAATTGAGCCATAGACTTGACATTTTATTAAAAACAAAATCAAAAGTTAATTATTAAAAAATAGCAGGCATTGGAGATGAAGAAGATATGGTATTTCCTGATCCTGAATACGACACAGGTGAAAATGACTCCATTGCCAAGCATCGCTCAAGGCTCACATACATGATGAAATAGAAGACGCTCGGCAAAGCTTGATTAACAAAAGTAAGGTCACTCATTTTATACCAAAGATTTGGACTAGTGCCACCAGAAACATATACCCTGATGATTTTGAACTAGAAAATAACCATTTGTTTTTGTGAGAAACGACCAAGGACAACTTGTTCAGCTTACGCAAAACCGAAACCCATCAAGGTTTGTAGGCTGGGAGGGTACATAGACAAAGGCTCCCTGCAAGCGACGGATCGCCTTGCTTTACTAAACCAGAATTAAAATAGGGATAAAATTGCTAAACATCAAACACACTACAAAAAAATCCAACAGGTAGCCAAATACAAAACACAAAACCTGAAGATATAATTCAGCAGCATGAAGTACTAAAAACATTAGGGATCAAACTCACTGAAGAAGAAGAAACAGCAATAAAAAAACTATACCACGAACCACAGATAACTGAGAGATGATTTATTAGCCCCTTGATCGTGCTTTAAGAAGAATCCGGGGAAATAATAACAATTTACAAACTGACTGAAGTAAAGAAGGATAAAGAAAAAAGAAAAGAACAAAACTCGCTGAGGCTGACGACGCCAACTTAGACGTGAAGTTAAAGAAGAATAAACAAAGCCTAGATGAAGCTTAATATAAAAGATTAGCTAGACTAGAATGTTGAATACTAACCGAAACCAATTACACACCAAGTGAGCGAAGTAAGAAAACTAATCCAAACAAATTATATGAAAACACAACGCTAGCAGAAGCGAATAAAAACACTGTAAAAGAGACAGAGTCACATTAGCAAGAGTATAACACCTTATGATTGCCATAAGTACACTGGTGTTGGCATTCATGCGGTGTCAAAGATTCATGCCTCCCCCGCCATCTCCTCCATCCCTGCCTGATAAATCATGGGTAAAAAAACAGCTTGATCCATCGTGCGAGTTTATTAAAAAAATTAGCTGTAAAGCTATAGACACTTTACCGTTGTATATTAGGGAGTATCGTTAGCTGGCTTTGTCACTGAAAGTAAAGTAGTTGGGCTTATGGCTAGCAACTTATGGACTTAGTACTCTTAATAGTTGGGTTAACTATTTAGTAAGATAAAGACCAAGTTATCCTATCTAGTTAATCCAACAACTACGCTGTCTTTTCAATTCATGGGCAATATTTTTTTTGACTTCTTCATTCAGCGGCCCTTTGGGCTTTGGTCTCGGGAAGGGATTACTTAATCTTGGGGGGGTCAATCGTGTTTTATTTATTTGTTTGTAATAATTACGGGCTCAGAATTGTATGTCATTTATTTACCGAACCTTCTGTTCATTGCCTGCCACAAGATTTCATTATGTAGTTTAATAATGTACCTATCTGGAGTCTGAGGTCAGAAGGCAAGCATGTATAAACCAGCGCCAACAGCAAAGTCCAACGGGTGATCGTCTATTGGTAAAACATCTTGGTACCTTTTTATACTTAAGGTAAAAGATCAACTGTAGAATAATAGCAACCTCTAAAATTTGCTAAGTATTGTTTTTGTGCATCAAAAACCATAGAAGGATCATTATGCTCGATCTGTTTGTGCTTGCGAACCTAGCAAACACAAAACGTAAGTACGAATAGAGTCGTTTATTCGTTCTATTCCCCTCTAGTTAGGCCTTAGAAGTGCCTAAAATAAATGTAGTCCATCTGTTTTAATGCCCTGCTCTAATGGACCCCAGGTGAACAGTTGAGCCTGCAAAAAGATGTGTAAGGAGGATTCCAGTCATAGTAATACTTTCTGTGCACGCCCTAAAAATAAGTGGACCTAAACCATGAATTAAGATCCAACTTTTTGTCTAAAGACTGTCTTAAACATTAATATTGAATTCATTACGATCCTTTCAAAAGCCGTCATGTCTATTCTGTTTGCTGAATGGATTAAACGTTTTGTCATTTGGAAGCGCTTGCAGTTCTGTCCAAAATACACTCTAAAGGTGTAATAGAAATAAATCTGTACCTGACCACACCAACGATCAGGATGATTTAGATTGCACAGCGATACGACACTCCAAAACCATTTAGATGCACAAAATACAGCAAAGTTATACAGGGTTCTGATAAAACATGCATAGGCTGACTAACCCATAATTTTGGAAAGTAGTCTTTTTTAATAGGGTTTTAAGATATCTGTTCAATGGATACTAAACCTTTACTTGAAAGGCGTCAACTGAGTCACAGAAATGCCGAGGGTGTCAGTTGTTATATTTTTAAGATTGAGTGCGGGCCCAACATAAAAATTTGTCATTATAAATTTAAAACGCACTTCATTTTTTATTTGTTTAAAAAAATGTTTTCTACCAAAACAACTCAAGACGTCCCTTCGTTTTAGAACATTCTATTGAAAACTATTCGAACCAAACGTCGCACTCATGAAATAAATAATACAAAGTCGTATGGTTTAATATAAGTGAACCCAAAGGAGAATAAAAAAAAGATTAAAAAAGTAATAATAGAGGACAATTAGTTTAGCCAGTTAACCATACCTGATGGTTATAACGGGGTGTTGCTCAACTAAAAGAAGCAATGATAACTTTGACATTACTCTCGAAACTATAAACAATGCGAATCAGAAATATCATCATCATCATCATTCTCTTGACCCATGATGGCGTAAGGAAGATGAGAGACACTCTCGAACCAGGCACCGCCATACCGGCCTGTCCTCTGCCTGTCGCATCACGTAGGCCCATCCATCGTGGTCCATATTCTTTGATTTTGTCCATCCACCATTAAGGCTTGTCGTGCCTCTCCCCCCCCCCTATCGTCTCCGCCTTCCACGTGCCCTGATACTGTATTTGGGCAGTGAAATGTGGCGTATACATGCCCGAACCACGGACAGCTTCCTCTTCTTGACTGTTGCCAAGAGGTTTCTGGGGCCTGCAAGGATGTTATTTGGCTCCTCACAAGTCGTTTAGACATCCGTCTTGCCAAGAGAATCCCGAGCAACGCCGAAGCATTTAGTTTCAAACGTCTGGATTCTCTTGGGGTCTCCTGCTGTCAGGTCCAGCATTCGCAGCCATAACGGCAGGATGGACACACCAGGACTTGTACAGCTTCATCTTGTAGGAAAGCTGATTCCCTGCTTCTTCCAGATCTATTTAGCTTTGCCATTGCCTGTTTGCGATCAGCTAGTCTGTTCTTGATTCTGTTGAAGAGCGAAACCTTCTAAGGTGAGAGGTGGCGCCAAGGTATTTTGAAAACGCCCACATTTTCTTCAAGCTTTGTCCGTTCATGTAATTTCAGCAATGGTGTTGGGTTGTACTGTGAACCAGGACTTTGCCTTTTTTTCTGTGCTCACCTTCCATTCCATATGCACCTGCCGCCTTTCTTCCAGTCTCTATGTCAGATCTTGTATTCATCGTTGCCGCCTCCATCAGGTCGATGTCATCTGCGAACCTCAGATTCTTGGATGATTCATCCTCCGAAGGAGACAGTGAGTGAAGTCATGAGGTTTTCACGCATGAAATATTTCCAGGAAGAGATTGAACATACGGGAGATTTAGCTGCAACCTAGACGACTCCAAACTGTGGACTTGAAGTATCCCCCAATCTGGTTGTGAGGAGGACTGCGCTGCTTGCGGTGATATACAAGCGCCTGTTGGTTTTGTACGAGACCCACCTCTAGGCCAAACTTTCTGAGCACTTGCCACAGACCCTTGTGCCACACCCTGTCGAACGCTTTCCAAAAGTCAATGAAGTTGTGGAAAACAAGGTCTCACTGATGTGCAGATGATTCCTCCATCATTATCCCAGTTGAAGATCTGTTCTACTGGCTTCTGTCCTGGCCCTGAAACCAGCTTGTTTCTTCCGCCAGGTGTTCTTCCGCCTCTTACTTCAGTCGATTCAAGATGACTCTGAGCATAATGTTTCTGGTGTGCTACTAATGAGACTTATTGTTCTGTAGTTCTGCCATTGAGCGGAGCTTTCCCTTTTGGGGCAGGGGAAGATGATGATTGAGTCCATTCTGTGGCCACTGTTTTTGTCTCCCAGATATCTACTGACAAAATCGATGTTACTAGATGACAATTCCTACCTCCATGTTTGAGCAGCTCTGGCTGAATATTGACTGCTCCATGTGATTTCCCGCCGGAAGGCTGGCCGATGGCTTCTCCACTTCTCTCTCATCACAGGTAGTGGTGATGAGATTCCCTTGAAGGTGTTGAGTCCCCTTCAACAAGACTGTCGTCTGCTGTAATAGGGTAGTTGTAAAGTTCTTGCAGTACTGTGTCCATCTGCCAAAACAGCGGAGCTTTCTTTCTCACTCGCCTGAGTAACCTCGATGACTGACGATCTTTATGCTGCGTCTTGGTAGGTTTTTCAGTTGGTGAAGGCATTTTGGCTGTTTCCCTTTCCATGCCTTTCTCGATGTTCTTCCTCGCACTGATTAATGATCCATTTCTAAGGCATCAATCATTTCTCTTTACAAGGTTGTTTGTTTTTTCGATACAGTTGCGCTTGTTCAGGGCTGGAATTTTTTCGTATTCTCAGTGATCTTCTTTGGGTCCAAGTCAAGGATTCGTTTGAAGATCCATGCTTGTGTTTCTTCCTCTGTCGCCCAAGTACAAATAAAATAAAATAATTTGACCTTTAAGCCTGAAGAAGAAGAAGTAGTTACTACTTTAATAAAGACAAAGCTAAAATGTTAGGCTTTACAACTACCAATCGACCCCATTCATAGTTTTAGAGTTGCGCGAGACAAAAGTACGTTTGAGGGAGAAAATCCGTCTCAATCTAGCATTAACAATCATTACTCTATGTCATTTAGAGACGAGGCAATCCTGAGAAAACATATATGATGGAAGGCCCTCGACTTGTTTTAAGGAGCTCTTCCGTCAGGGAAAGCTGCATAATGCATTATGAAATTATACAAATTCCCCTAATTAACAGTTTAAAAGAATTATTTTGTGGAGGGTTGGATCATGTAATATAAAAATCAAAGACAAAGCCAGGTAAAGTTGTGAAATGTGATAAACCTACACATTGTTTTTAGAAATAAAATAATTAGTTGTTCTAAAAATGTCGCGTGGGCCAGAAGAACGGAGTTACCTTAAGCGCCTGTGAGGTGTATAAACTTTAGAATTAAAAGACCTTGCAGACGTTCGGACTTGGAAACAAAATGGAGAGATAGGCGCTTTGCATGGTTTTTGAGACACTAAAGATGTGATTATAAACGCAAAGAGGATGGCAACAGCAAAAAGTTTCCTAAACTAGAACAACTGCTCAATCTAGAAGCAAATAATGTTGGCCAGTATGAATATAAAATAGTTCGAAAACCTGATAGCAAATGGCACTTAGAACCATATTTAGAATGGGACATAAAATTTGAATTCATAAGCCCATTTACATTTTTTAGCCGTCAAAAAGTTTCAGAAAAGCATTCAACTCTGGCCCTTTACATGTAAGTCTTATGCCGGACGACAATAGTCGGAAAGAGATTGAAATAACGCCGTATGGGAATAAACAGTACATCCTCCACAGAAAGAAACAGTTTTAAAGGACGCTTCTACAAAAATACAGTTCTTTCCACAAATGAAATTAGGAGACACGTTCACAATGATATTTGAAATTTCTGTCTTAAAGATGAGGCGAGGAATGGGGCTGTGGGCGTCAGTGACGTCCTTTTAAAAGGAATTCTAATTAGCTGGCAAAACTTAGACGTTGAAAAACTTAAAGTTACCATCGTTGTTCTTCACAATGGCGAGGATATTAAGGTCATAACAACAAGCAACAAAATCAATATTAGTCTAAATAGAAACAATCTTACAGAACTAAATTGGATTAATCTTACACATTTAGGCCTTATTGGGTTTTATTATACTGAACAAGTTTTGACAGAGAGTATGATAAAAACAATAACTGGATTAGATTAAATTCTGTTATAAAACTATGGAGCAGTTAAACTTTATGACAAAAACCCCTCATTGTTCATTGATTTGTGGACAAACTGGTTGTGGGAAAACAATATTTATCCTCAACCTATTACAAACAGTTTATCGCTATAATTTTGATTTATATTGTAATTTTCTGCCCAACACTTAAATGGAACAAAGCATATCATGATAGAAGGTTTATATGGACAGATGATGACATATTTTTAGTTGATCCTAGCAATAAATTGAGTGAGTGGTTAGAATACTTTTATAAATTGTTTGAAGGAACGCAGACACTATTTATTATAGATGACTGTTCAGCAGAAAGAGACATAGTTAAAAAAAGAAAAACTTTGTCAAAACTAGCTTTCAGTGGAAGACATGCTGGGATAAGTGTGTGGATTTTATGTCAAAAATATAACTCGGTTTTAAAAGACTTTAGAGAACAGTTAAAGACTGTAGTTCTATTTCACATGAAAGACAGAGACGCATTTGATGAATGTATGCGTGAAAATGATGTTATTGAAAACGATCAAGAAAAACGCAGGATTAAGCAAAAACTGAAATCTGAAAAGTTTAGTAAATTAGTATTGAAAACGGATAATCCAACACAGTACGTTTGTTTGTAGATAATCGTTATTTTTTGGTTATTAAAGTCTTACTTGTTAGAGAACTAATAAATGCCGCTTCTAGGTCACTTTCGCCCGAAACTAGTTGAGGGCGAAAGTGAGTTAGAAGCGGCATTTATTAGTTCTCTAGAGGGAAAACATCCTACGTTCCTTAGCCTTTGTTGCACTTGTGGTGTGGGACCCCTTACATCCGGATAGATCGTGCGCATGCGTAAAAAGAAATTGGAAGTGAAAATTCTTGTTTACTGCCTGGTGGGAGCAGACACTTTGTGTTCACTTTGTATTATCAAAGGCGAAACGAAGTGTACTTTCTGCTAACATGGCTTACAGGAGATTGTTAGACAGCGATTGGGATGACAGTTCAGATCATTGGGATGATTCAGGTAAGGTGTTCTCCGTTTCGAATCAGAATAGTTGCTCATCAGTTTGACGAATCATTCTCACTTTAGACTGTCGGTGAACACAAACAAGTTCTGTGAGTGACAGACTTCTTCTTCTTCTTCTTTGATATCTGCCCGCCTTCAACAAGCTGAAGATTCTGGCATCTACAAAGGGGTTCCAGTTTGCTGTGGGAGTTGGTCAATTTATGCTGTCAGTGCGCACTACCTAACTGCATGGACAGTGGGCAGGGGAAATGGGGGCCACCTCACTCACTATTTCAGACCTCTAACCATACTTTGGCAAGCCCTACTTTGGAGTGGGTGGGGAGGGTATTGTACTGTAAGCATGGGGTGGGAGGGGATGGGTGGGGGTGGGGGGTGGTGGATCAGAGGTAGGACTGAAAGTCCACCACTGAGGCAGATTTGTCAAAGGTCAAGGCTGGCTCAGCAGGAATGTTAAAGTGTTCAGTCCGATAAGTTTTTAGTGAATTACAAGTATTTTTTGGCCCACGGACAAGAAAAAGTGGTGTAGAAATTAGAAACATTGTTCTGGATTATTTTTTGATTGTGACATATTGTTGTCACAGTCAATAAACAAGGAATAGAGGTTCTTTTCAATTTACTAACTGCACTGATTGAAAAAAAAATGGCGGCTCTGTTTTACTTTCACTACTTAGTACTAACCAAGCAGTTTTGTGTACATTCTTTGTGAGAACAGGTAAGGTAAGTTGTTAATATTAGTATCAGCTCATAATCAATCAATAAAGAAAGTGTCCGTAGCAAAATATGTCAAAACAAAATTCTAGAGGAGGGGGGAAGACTAGTACAAGGGGATCAACTGGGGGGAATGAGAAAGATAGAAAAAACTCTCAAAGAGAGGAGAAAAAAAACAACTGAAAGTCGAAGGGCATGGAGGAAAGGGCGAAATTCTTTATTTGCCTGGAATGCGAGGTGGGCGTGGAGGAAGACCAAACAAGTATCCAATGCCATGACTGTAAACAGTGGTGCCATAAAGAATGCACGACACTGACAGAAAGAGACTTCAGCTACCTTCAAAATTCTGAGACAGAAGGAATAGAATGGATCTGCCGAAGATGTTATGCAGGGGAAGGGGAAAAGAAAAGTGGAATGGAAGTGAAATTAGACAGACTGGTCGGGCTGTTCGAAAGGGTGGAGGAAAGGCTGGAGAGACTGGAAAAAGGTGCAGTGGAAAGGCTCTCGAAGAGAAGATTGAGGAGGTTGTTGAGAAAAGGTGTCAGAAAATATGGGAAGAGAAGGTTGACAAGGAAAAAGAGAGCTGAATCTGATATTAATTTACAAATATTCCAGAGTGTGGGAGTGAAAACAGGGAAGAAAGAATGAAAATGGAGAGGGAGAGTATACAGAAGATGGTGGGAAAGATTTGTCCTCAATTGAAAGACGAGACTGTCCAGAATCAGTGAGACTGGGCAAATACAATATCGGAACAAAACCGAGACTGCTTAGAGTAAGCGTACAAAAAGGAGGTAAAAAAAGAAATATTGAGAATGCCGACAAAATAAAGCAGGGGTGACAGAACAAAAAAAATATAACCCCCC